>PVIY010045526.1:0-19026 GCA_004026745.1 Myrmecophaga tridactyla | reverse complement strand
AGCAATTCGGGGCACCCTGCCCTTCCAGATAAATTTGGTTATTGGTTTTTCTATTTCTGAAAAGTAAGTTGTTGGGATTTTGATTGGAATTGCATTGAATCTGTAAATCAATTTAGGTAGAATTGACATCTTAACTATATTTAGTCTTCCAATCCATGAACATGGTATGCCCTTCCATCTATTTAGGTCTTCTATGATACCAATACTTTTTATCTGCCCAACATACTCTGGGATATATAAGTAGGATGTTTGATGAGACTCCTTCAGTTAAGGTGTAACCAATCTCAATCAAGATAAATCTTAATTCTATTACTGGAGTACTTCATAAGAGAATGAAATTCAGACAGAGATAGAGGCAGAGAAGGAGCAGCCAGAAGCGAGATCAGTGGAACCTGGGAAGAGGAGACAAGGACAGGAAGATGATGCCCTGTGATAGATGAGCCAAGGATCACTGGCAGCCAGCCCCAGCACACTGGTCTGCAGGGAGAAAGGATCACCTTGATGATGCCTTGATTTGGACATTTTTTTTTGGCCTTAGGGCCTGAGCGAATAAATTCCTGTTTTTTAAGCCAAAACATTTCATGGCATTTGTTGAGCAGTCTAGGAAACTAAAACACTACTCATCTATTAAGTCTATCTATCTGATCATCTACTGATCAATTGATCAATCAATCCATCCATCCATCTATCTAATCTGTCATCTATGTGGTATCTATCTATCAATCTAACAGTCCACATCGTCCAGGGGCCACAATCCAGCAAACAACAATGGGCACACACACACACACACACACACATACCCATATACACACACACATCTACTCGCAAACACACATATAAACAATCACTCGCAGACTTGTTGGAAATGCCGCCCCAAGAGAGCGTGTGGGTTGGGCTAGGGGACTCAGACCTGTACCTCCTGACAGTCGGAAAAGCTTCATTCCTTCCACATCCCTGCCCGGGGCACTCACTCTGGCCAGGCCCCACACTGGACGCTGGGAGCACAGAGAAATGAAGCAGAGAGTGCTCCAGCCCTCCAGGTGTGCCTGTCTTTGGGCTTAGAGAGAAAATGAGAGGTGAGCTGTTATGGGGCTTGGGGGGAGGTGCAGAGCAGGCCTCAGGACCCTGTGCTTCCCAGTGAGAGGCCGAGCATGAGTCTGATCAGAACAGGCCCCTCATGTGCACTGCGCCCTCGCAAAGGCACATATTCCATCTGGGCTCTGACGGTCTCTTCTGCAGAATGTCCCAGTTGGACAGCAGCTGTTTCCAGAAGAGCTGGGTCTTCTGCTCCGCTGGCCAACCTGGAAAGTTGACCCTTGGGGAGGACAGGTGGATCCCTTGCCAGCCCCTCCTGGCCACATACAGGGGACAAGGCATCTCCTCTTTGGGTTTCACCATCGCTGGGAGGTAAATGCAGCCTCCCAGCTTGCTGGAGCTCCTGCTTCATTGAGGAGGGGCCATGGTGCACTTCTGTACCCTTTTTCCTCATCTCAGGATGAGAGATCTGGAAACTTCCTTCATGTCTCCCCGTCCGTAGCCTCTCCCCAATAAAAACAGTGCAAGGTGCATTCTTCTCACAGAGGGAGTGAGCTCTGGTTTCCAAGTCTGTAGTTTTCTAATGTCACAGACACAGGGCTGAAAGGGAGGAACTGAAGAGGTGGATAAGCGGGTGGAAGCCCTGGGGACCTGGGAACTTGGGCCCTGGCTTGGCTCCAGCATTTCTGCTGCCCTCTTGATCAGAGCCAGCCTCGGGCCAGCCAACACCAGTGCTGCTCACTGCCAGCAGCGGAGGTTAGCAACCTCCGTGAGGCATTAGACATGGGGGAGCGGGCTGGGCAGGGTCATCCCAGCTTCTGGAGGGCCGGGCCCCAGGTCAGCACCTTCTTCTTGAGAATTGAAACAATGTTGTTTTTCCATTTTGATGTTAATCTAAAAACACACGTAAACACATCCTGGGCCATCTGCAGAGCTCCCAGTCCCACAGGAGAATGTCAGTGTACTTGGGTCTGGAATTGTCTCAATGCGGGGTGAGGCAGCAACTCTGTGATGGTGGAAGGAGATTAAACAAAGGCCAGAAGCAGTCAGGTGCCCTCAGGGAATGCCCACAGCTCCTTGGCATCGAGGAAGAGAAGAGCAGGGGGAAACTAAGGCACGGCATGGGCGGTGCTGTATTGGAAGACCCTCCCAGCAGGTAGGAGTGTTTACACATCCTCAGTGGCAAGTTCATTTCCACCAAATCACCTCACCTGCCATCTTGAAGTGGTGGTGTTCATACCTGGGAAGAAACATTCAGGGAGGGTGGTGAGCCAGCAGCAAAGGAACACTCCTGGATCGGCTTGATTTGTGAAGGAGATTGAAAGTGATGGCTGGTTTCCTGAGCACAGGAGTCACCCACAGTCTCCCCAAATACAGGCTCGGTTGCCCACAATGGCCACTTTCGCTCGACTCCTGGGTTCCAGGCAATCACTGCTAATCCTCCAAAAACCTGGCAAGGGAAGTACTGCTCTTTTCATTTGGCAGATGTAGGCCAAGGTTCAGAGAGGTTAAGTAAGCTCCTCAAAAACCACACAGCATTCATGCTACCCTGTCTATACTATGGCTGGGGGTTTTCCCAGCTCCAACCTGGTCTCCTCCTCAGGGGATGCTTCTGTCTCAAGTGGGCCAGCCCACCTCCTGGGACTTCTCAGGGCACAGGTGAGGCACAGATACAGCTGCCCCACCTTTACTTTTGCCAGCCTGCTGGGCAAACCAGCTCATAGCTAGGTAATTAAGTCTTCAAGTAAACACGGGAGAAGTCCAACCTGTTTTTGCTTCGTTTCAGGAAAACAAAGTCCTGGGAGCTTTCCAGTAAGTTCAGAGAGTTTCTGGCTCAGTGATGAATAAACAGGGACCAGTGGCTTGGGTGGCATTTCTGGCTCCTCCCTGGCTCCTTCCCCAGGTCAGCTGCCAGATAATTGTGGTGTTTGCCCTCCACGGAGCACCTTGGCACGAGCTGCGGGTTGGGGGGAGCAGCCTGTACCTGGGATCTTTGTGCTTCTGGGATTCCCCTAGGTCAGGACTTTAGGATTTGGAAACTTCAGGCAGGGTGCTTGCAATGCTTCCATGCCTAGCTCTGCTGGCCACCAAGAGCCTGGGGTGCAGGCACGGCCTGGGGCTTAGTAAGTTCCTGGGTCTTCAATGCCTAGTGCCGTGATGAGCAAACAGTCAGCATTCAGGAAGGGTTTGTGAATAAAATAACATTGACAATGCCTCAAACAGAGCACAGTCGGGGCTGTGAAAAGCCCCCCATGGGGCACGACTGCAGGCAGAGGTAGAGGGGTGGAGGGACCTTCAGAACCCCTAGTCCTGGCTCTCACCTCCCCTCATTTCATTTCAAGTGTGATGACGTCTTTGTCAGCCAGAGGACAGGCTCAGAAGGCCTTGATCTGGGCAAGGGGCATGCTGGAGAGCAACCAGCAGCCAGGACACCTCTTCCTGAGAGCAGGCTGGACAGACAGACAGAAAGGGGAGCAGACACCAATGGTCCGGAGAAGGTATCAGAAGGAGACTGGACCCAGGGGAGGGGTGGCTTCCACCACCCCAGTCTGGTCAGGGCCGGCTCAGTTGGCATGGCTCAAGCCCCAGATTCATCGAATGGCCAGGTGGGAGAGCATTTCCTGGGCTTCCTCAGAGCATGTGGGGCCCGGCATCTTGCTGCCGCTGGGCCCTTCCCCAGCCTTCTGACATCGCAGAAGGCCCTGGCTTCTGGACTGCAGGTCCTGGGCTCACCAGTCCCTCACCCTGGGGCAACCCACTTCCCCACGTGAAACCTGTCTGCAGACTTACCTGCCTCCCCACCAGACAGTGGGCAGTAGAGGGCAGGACCATAGGTAATACCGCCCTAAATCCCCAACCCCGGGCCTGGCCCCTGGTATGCAGCTCAGACTGCCTCCATGGAATGAATGAGCAAGCAGCACAGGAGAAGGTCACGCCCTCACAGAGTACTGGACCAGGGGTCAGATGAGCTGGGCTCTGGTTCCTTCTTCGTGGCTAGTTCACAGTGTGACCTTAAGGAAAGCATTTGTACCTTTCACAGTTCTCCCAGCAGTGAAAGAGAACGGGATAAACTGAAGTGCTCCTCTTCATTTCTGATAGCATGGGTATCCATTAGAGGCTCAACCACAGAATACTGATGCAAGATCAGCAGAAGACGCCAAACCAGGAGAGAGGGGTGGTGGGGGTGGGAGCGGGGTGGGGGAGGCCTACACCAATTGCGAGGCTGGTGAAGCAGTCCCTATAAAGCTTCTTCACGTCTCATGCTGGAGCTTGAAGTCCACAAGGTCAGTAAAGGAAGTTCATGAGCAGGCCAGAGCCCCAAGAGCACAATCTGGATCCCTCAAGAAGAGACTAAAACCCAAACGCCTGTCTGATCTTAGTGACAAGGCAATCCTGCAGAAGCCAGGCCCTGCATCTGAAACACTCACATCTGACCCCAGCTGCTGCTTCACACCAGCTGAGGCAAGTCAGCAGATCAGCAGATCAGCAGAAACACACATGCTACAAGGTAGCCACTGCCTCCCTTCGCCCTCCAACTCTCTCCCCTAGAGAATCTCCCCGGAGACCCACCCTAACCAGAAACAAGGAAAGGCGTTCTGGAAATGTTGTTGGACCAGTCAAGTGAGCACACTATAAGACCATCACACCATGATTATGGTTCATTTCTGGTGTTAAAAAAAAAATTATCAAAATAAAGTTTAGGGGAAAAAATCATTCTGAAATTTTCCTAGCAGACTGAGTTATCCCTAAATCACCTTAAGGCCTTTGCTGACAAAGGTTCAGAAAAATCTCCATTTTTGTCCCAGCTTGCTGCGTGTCAGAGATTATGAATTGCCTCCCAGTGTTTTTTGCCTAATTCCTCAGTAATAGAACTCCCAATTTTTAGCTGGGCACATGATTGCCTGTTCAGTTTTCTCATTGCTAAAGCAAATACCACGAGTATTAGTTTGCTAAATGCTGCCAGAATGCAATATACCAGAAATGGAATAGCTTTTAAAAAGAGAATTTATTAACTTACAAGTTACAATTCTAAGGTCATGAAAATTAAGGCATCAGAAAGGTGATGCTTCCTTCCCATAGACTGTCAATCTGGGCCTGGCTGTTGGCCCTCCTTGGTCCTTGGCTCCTCTATCAGATGTTAATGCACAGGATGGCCTCTCCTGGCCTCTCCCTTCTCTTCCAGGTTTTATTGACTTCTGGTTGCTCCCTCTGTAGCTTTTTTGCTCTCTCTCTGACCTTCCCTATAGAGCTTTCATAATAATGTTTCAGTTTGTTAAGGCTGCTGGAATACAATATACCAGAAATAGATTGGCTTCTACAAAAGGGATCAATTAAGTTACAAATGACAATTCTGAGGCCATGAAAATATGCAGATTATGGCACTAAGAAGAGGATACCTTCCCTTAGGAAAGGCAGCTGGCATCTGGGGTTCCATTGTCTCATGGGAAGGTACATGGTGACATTTGCTGTCCTTCTCTCCTGGCTTCTGGTTTCAAATGGCTCTCTCAGCCCCTGTAGGTCCTTCTTGCTTCTCCCTGGGACATTTTCTTTCTTAGCTTCTCTCAGCTCTCTCTCATGAAGGACTCCAGGAAAGGATTAAGATCCACTTTGTGTGGGTAGGGTCATATCTCCATGGAAACAATCTAATCAAAAATCCCACCCAACAACAGTCTGCCCCCAGAAGTTTGGATTAAAAGAGCAGGGATTTTTTGGGGTACATAACAGACTCAAACCAGTACATTCCACCCTCTGGACCCCAAAAAGACACATTCTTTCCATATACAAAATTCATTCACACCATCACAATATCACAAAAGCCTTAAACCATTTCAGTAACAATACAAATACAATACGAAGTCAGAAACAGTACAGCATCTCATCAAATCAGCTACAAGCATGATCTACTCTAAGGCAAAATTCCCCTCTAGCTGTGGATCTGTGAAATTCAGAACAAGTTATCTGCTTCCAATATACAAAGGTTGGATAGTCATAGGATAAGTGTTCCTTACCATAGGGAGAAACTGGAAGGAAAACAGGGTCGAAGGTCCCAAACAGTTCCCAAAACCAACAGGGCAAGCTCCATTAGGTTTCAAAGTCTGAGAGTGATTTACAGAATGATGTTTTACCCTCACAGCTTGGGAGCGCAGCAGTCCTATCTTCTCCAAGGGCTTACGCAGGAGCCCTGCTCTCTCCAAACACTGGAATGAGACCACCTTGCTCTCAGTCCCACCCTCCTCAAGCATCTAGGTGGCCCCCGGACCCTCTGCCATCTCTGGGTCACATGCTCAACCCGGGCATAACAGTGGGGTGGTGACCAGGCTGTGCCCTATCCCAAGGGAATATGCTCCACCCCCTGGGAAGTCTGGGGCAGCAAAACTTTCCCTAAACAAGGAGGCAGCAGGCTTGCCCTGTGCCTCTAGGGCAAACTTGTCCTCTCCACATGCATGGGGATTCTGCTCTACTGCTCTGACAGTTCTTGGCTCCAGACCCTAGCTTCCCACGGTTATGCCTTGGAAGTCATTTTTGCTTCAATTTGTCCCTTTTCTGTCCCTTTTAGTCAAGACTGGCAGTGGTTCTATTCATACAACTTGCAAAAATTGTTGGCTTGGCATGCTGCATACAGGGGTCAAAACCATCAGACAATAGGACTTTCCACAAATCCTTTCTGAATAAGTCCATTTCCAATCCTGGCTTGTGCTGAAATGGCTGACTGGTTCCATGGTTGGTTAAATCCTCATGTGGGGCACTATTCTCTGGGGACTCATTTTCCAAAAGCTCAGGATTTTCCAAACTATCAATTTCTGGTTTCTTTGTACTGAAAACTTCAGTTCTCAACTTCTCCCGTTCCTTTCACATTTTACTGTAGGCTGCAAGAAGCCAGGCTGCATTGTCTACATTTAGTCTAGAAATTTTCTCAGCTAGACATCCCAGCTTCTCGCTTTCAAATTCTACCTTCTGTCCAATATCAATACTCAATTTTGCCAAATTCTCTGCCACTTTAAAACAAGGGTCACCTTCCTTCCAGTTTGCAATGACATATTCATCATTTCTATCTAAGTCCTCACTGGAAGAAACTCTAGCATCCATATTTCTACCAACAGTCTCCTCAAAGCAGTGGAGGCCTTTTCTATTAAACTCCTCATAATTCTTCCAGAATCTTCCCTTTTTCCATTTAAAAAGTTGTTCCAACATGTTTGGTATTTGCAAACTCAGCAGCACCCCACTTCTCTGATAACAAAATCTGTTTCAGTTTGCTAATGCTGCCAGAATACAATACATCAGAAATGGACTGGCTTTTTTTTGGGGGGGAGCAATGCATGGTTTGGGAATTGAACCCAGATCTCCCGCATGAAAGGCAAGCATTCTACCACTGAACCACCCGTGTACTGGATTGGCTTTTACAAAGGGAATTTATTAAGTTACAAGTTATAATTCTAAGGCTGTGAAAATGTCCAAATTAAGGCATGAACAAGAGGATACCATCTCAGAGGAAAGGAGCTGGCATCCAGAGTTCCTCTGTCATAAGGGAAGGTACACGGTGACATCTGCTGCCCTTTCCTGGCTTCTGGTTTCATATGGCTCTCTCAGTTCCTGTGGGTCCTTTTTGCTTCTCCCCAGGGCATTTTCTTTCTTGGCTTCTCTCAGCTCTGTCTCATAAAGGGCTCCAGGAAAGGATTAAGGCCCACCTTGAATGAGCAGGGTCACATCTCCATGGAAACAATCTAACCACAAGGTACCACCCAACAATAGTCTGTCCCCAGAAGATGAGATTAAAAGGACATAGGTTTTCCTGGGGTACATAACTGATTCAAACCATCACAAATAGGATTAAGACCCATCCTAGCCACGCCTTATCTGAAGCATTCTCATCAAACAGCCCTATTTACAAGAGATGACAACCACAGGAATGCATTAATTTAAGAACATGTTTTTCTGAGGTGCATAGCTCCAAACCACCACATCAACCTTAGAGAGAGAGAAACATAGGTGAGGTCAGGTGACTAAATTCTGGTCAGTGGGATATCAGTGGAAGTGTGATGTATGTTTATAGAGAAGGGGCTGTTCTTCCAACAATTTCAATTCTTGCTTCATGAGTAGGGGGCTAAGTGGAAGGCAAGTGTAGAAGCTGGAGCTCCAGCAGCCATTTTGCACAATGAGGGGTGACTTTGAAAATGGAAGCAATATATAATGGAGCCACCAGTGCAGAGCGTGGGTCCCTGACACCGTGGCGCACCAGACTAGCCCTGGGCTGACTTGCTCTGGGCTTTAAGAACGTGAAGGAGAAATAAATTATCTTGTTTATTTTTGTGTTCCAAGGACGAGCAACACTGGTATCTCCTGGGCGCTAGTTAGAAATGCACAATCTTGGGTTCTACCCTATACCTAATGAATAAGTATCTACATTTTAATAAGATCCCCAAGTAATTTGTACATGCAATCAAGTTTGAGAACCACCAGCTTAAACCACTGCTATTGGCTGAACCTAATTGCATTTCCAACTGCAGCAACCTTGCTGATGCTGGAAATGTGTGATCTCCTGTTATTTTTAAAGTGTCTACTGAGGTGATAACTTCTGGGGAGCGTCACATCCATGACTGATGGAGAACTGTTCTTCAGACGCGTCACATCCTGATTTCCAGCACAGGCTCTGTGTGAGGAATGGACTCATCAAAAGCAAAATGCCTGTGTGTGAATGTTGGTGCATATGTGTGTGTCTGTAGTTGTGAGTGGCTCTGTGGTTCTGTGTGTGTGCTTAAATGTGTTTCCAGAGAGGCTGCAGGGGCCAACCAGGCATGTTTACCCACAAGTTGTTGGATGCCAATCTCTAAGGAAACAAGAGGAAGACAAAGGGGAACATCCAGCCTATGGAGAAATGCAATTAAAGTCAAATTGGTTCTATGCTGTGTAGCTAACCGCACAAATTCTGAGAAGCCAGGATTCTGGGAAGGCTATGTTGTGAGATGCAGACTTGGGCACATAAGAAAGAGAGCAAAAAGCTGGCCTGTTTTGCGGATGCAAGCCATGGAGCTGAGGGGGGCTTGTGCCCAGGCCTCACTTACCCCTGGGTATGGGGTGGGCCACCATTGGCACAGATGGCAGGTGGTGTCTTCCGGGTGAAGGTGGCTGACATACAGGCAAGGGTCCAGAACCTGCAATGTGAACGCTGGTCAGTGTTTCCATTGTCACCGTGTTGTCTCCAGCTCACTTGCCTCTCTCTTGTCCCTGCTGGAAGAATTCCTTCATACCTGATAACCAGAAGGGCGTTCAGCTCCAAGAAACATGGGAGATGGGGAGGCTGGCACTGTTTGTTTTCTTGCTGCTGGAGGCTATGCCCACCGACACCTCTCCCTCTCCCTAGGAAGAGAGGGTATCAGGCCGGGAAGTAAGAGGCTGGGTCATGTGGCCATAGAGGAGGAGGGTGGCCTGTTTCGTTTTCACAGGAAAGTGGTTTCAGTCACTCTTTTCTGGGCAAACGCCTGCGGGAGTTTGACCTAGAAGAGCACGGCGAAGCCAGAGGGAAGACCATCCCCTGGTGTGAGGCTCACCTGGGCAGGAGGTGAGTCAGACATGTAAACACTTAAAAGATTGTTTTTTGCAAAAGAGGGAGTAGGGGTTGACCTTGGGCAACTTCCTTAAATTCTCTGGGCTTCCATGTCCTCATCAGAAACTGGAGGTGACAGTTTCTTTACAGAGTTAGTGAGAGGATCACTGAGTTAATGGATGTAAAGCCCTCACACAGGCACTGGCCCGGGGTAGACCTGGTCATCTCTCCCTGTTACTTCTGTGATCACGACTATCCTTACTGTGGCTGGTTTGGGATCGTGGAGATGCCAGGCCGTCTGGTGAGGACAAAGGGAAGGGAAAGGTGATGCTTCACAGAGAAGCTGTGGACAAGGAGTGGGACAGGCAGGAGGAAGGGGAAGAGCATTCGCGGCCGAGGGGACAGCGCTGCCAGGTCGCAGGGAGCGGAGGGTGCCTGCCAAGGGAGAGCCGGAGTGGGCGGGGCCGGGGAGTGGGCGGGGCCTCCGGCGGAACTCCCAGGACAGGAAGGGGAACCGGAAGTGCATCTTGGGTTTTTCCGGATGGGCGGACCTGGATCCAACTCCACACCGGTGCCCTTCCGAATTGCTCCCTACCCTGTATCTGAGTTGACTACGGCAGCCGCTGGTTCTGTTCTGGACTGTGAGCATCTGAGGACGCAACGGGAACAGCCCTAGCGTCTGCCTCAAGCCAGGGCCTCCTTTCGTTTACCCACCTCGCTGACTTCACCATTCCCTCCGTTGCTCCTCAAAATCGGGGAGTCATCCTTGAAATCCCCTTCTCTTCCTCACACTCTGTAGCCAGTCTAATAGCACACGGTGTTGAGTCGATGTGGGAGCATTTTCCTAATTGACAGTGGAGCAGATGGGATTTACCAACACGGGCCCCTTCCCAGAGATCCCAGTTCCAGTGGGCAGGATGGGACAGCCAGGAGCAGACCTCATCTTTCCCTTCGCTGCTGGCGGGAAGCTGGACTCCATGGTAGTTAACGCAAAACGCCTGAAATTCCTTGTAATGGCTCCTGACTTTGCAGCGACTTTATTGTACGTGAATCCTCCCCTAATTTTGTCCTGAAGAAGGCAGACACACCTTTTACCAGAAATACATTCATGAGAGTGTGCTAGCCCCTTTGAAAAGTGCTTTAATGATAGTTCTCTGAGAGCCAGAGAGGGTGTGGTTGAAACAAACACTTGATGTTAAAGTTGGAGGGTCCAGAGTGACTAAAGACAAGCACTGGGCCCACAGAGACAAGTGGGTGTACGAGCCACTAGGAGAGTGAGTCAGTGAGTGGCCTGACCACCTGGCCCCTTGGTGGTAGAAGCTCTTTGATCCTAGGCATCTTCTAGCTGAAATAGGAAGTCTACTAAGATCCTTTCCAGTCTGTTGGCCATGGAGCCTTATCTGAGCCGTCATGATGAAGAGTCACAGCTTCTCAGTCTCCAGGCCTGATTCAATCATGGACTCCAAGCCCCTGGGAGGAAAGGAGACCATGTGTCCTGTGTGCAGGATCTTACCCTAAGGTGAATGCTCCTCACGGCCTGCTGCAAAGTGAGCAGAGCCATTGTTCAGGTAATTCTGAACAGTAGAAAAGGAAGTACCCAACCCTTTCAAGGATTATTGAACATTGACTCTGAGCTATAAGTAATCACTGGAAACTCGAGATAGCAGTGTGGTCTGCCAGTGAGAGTGGGGGGTTTTGAGACCAAGGTGATAACTGAAGTTTTGACTCAAATCCACCTCACTGCAGGCAGTGGGAAGTAGAACCCATTCCGTGTTTATCTCTTGAGGCTTGAGTGGACATACTTAGGAATTGGCATATCATAGCAGAAACCCGAAGATTTGGGGGCAAAGCTAGGATCCAGTTGGCAAGCAACTATTTTCCTTTTGCCATGTGGCTCCTGGCATTGTACCAAGCACCAGGGGGAAAATTGAACGCCTGACCAGAAGATGTCAGATGATCACGCACCTTGTACTTCCCCGGCATTAGCTGGGTCGTATCTGGTCCACTGAACAATGAAATTGAGTGTGCCCAAAACATCACTGCATAAAAGGGCCATAAACAAGATGGGGCCCAAGCCAGTCCTGAAGGCCAGTGGTATAACTAGCCTCTTGGATGCCTGGAGTCAGAGGTGTGCTGGTAAATATTAACAACTGACTCTCTGGGGCGTAAAGCCCTGGTTTGAGGTGTTTGCAGATTTCCACTGTGTAAATGCTTCCACTATGGTGGTTTCAAGCTACCACCGTGACATCACTGAACTCAGAATTGGGAAGTGATCTCATGGTTGGCAGTTGTGAGCCACAGCAAGCTGGCTCCAGGACACCGCGGTCCAGAGTGGGTCATTTATTAACATCCCCTAACTCTATATGACAAAGTTATTTTCAGAAAATAATCATGAATTGAAATTAATTATAATAATGGCCAGAAAAGAAGCATAGACCATGTAAATTTTCTTTTTACTGAAATTTATATAAATAAATCATGCCGGTAAAGTACTATTTTACAATAAAAAAGTGAATTTAATATACAGTGCAAAAAAAAATTTCACATTTAAATCACATTGTGTAATTTTTTGAAAATTATTTTATTTTAAAAATAAAATCTTTTATATTTTAAAGAAAAGTAGATTTTACATTTAAATCACATTGATATAATTTTTTGAAGAAGGAAAAAATCTTTGATCCAAATCTTTGTTACAGTAATGAAGAATTCTACAGTTTCTGATTTTTGAACCTTAACTTCTGCAAATCTTGTCAGTGACTTCCTAAGAATTGGTCTTCCTTGGATATTGATGTTCAATAGGCAGCATAGCCAGATTTGATCTACATTTATTCACAGTTGATCAAAGAACACTTTTTCTTGTTAATTTCAGAAAATTTCTTATGCATGAAGCAACATATGAACAAATAGTTTCTGTAATTGAATTTTACTGGAGCACAGCCACATCCATTCACTTACATGTATTACACGACTTCTTTTATGCAGAATTGAGTAGTTGCGCAGAAACTGTATGGCCCCAAAGCCTAAAATACTTACTATCACACCCTTTAAGAATAGGTTTGAAAAAAAAAAAGAAAAGATTTGCCAACCCTGATCCAAAGAATTAAAAATAAAATGAAATTGTTTTTTAATGTGTGCAAAATTTGAACATACTTTAATTAAGTTTAAATTGCAGTAAAGATTTAAAAAAAATTTCAATTTATGTTTTCAGAAAAAGCATTTTTTTCTCTAAAATATTCAAAATAGCTTGTTATGATTGAAGGGGAAAGTATCAATAATATCAGAATCTTAGATCAAAATGACTGACAGCTGAAATTTTTAATGTAACATTTTGAAAATTCACAGAAATCACATTAAATGTTTTCATCTAGTTGTCAGTATAAAGAACCAGTATTACACTTTGCCATGTTCTTGCTAACGTAGGCCTGTGTGTATTCAAATTTAAGAGTGGAGCAAATCGTTTAATATTGAAAACTATTTCTCAATGATTGTGTGCAACTATTGTGAACAATATGTTAATTCCCAGATCCCTTCAGAATCATGAACTGGAACAGAAAGAGAAGCAAGAAAATGGATGCTCAACATTACCAGAAAACCATTCTTGGTAATTACATGCATGTTTTAAAAAATCTATTTCATGCTTGCTCCGAGGGTTTAAGAAGTTAAATAATTCACCTTCTCTCTCAGATAAGAGCTTTCACGTCTGGGGTCCTCCCGGCTCTCAGGAGCAGCCTCTGTCTCTGACGTCAACCGGGATGTGACCCACAAACCTTCATGCATCCAGATAACTTTTGTTTTGAGGATTTGGGGTGAGAGCCAGAGGGATGTCTTTCCCTTGAGGCTTTTGAGTGGTATGGTGCCAGCACATGACAGCTCTGGCCCGTGTGTGCTTTGATCATTGTGCATATGTACGTGTGTGCGTGTGCTTATAATATCTGGGTCCTTGAAAGCAAGGAGCCCAGGAGGGCCCCTCTAGCTGGGTCTAAAGGTGGGCCATACCGTGCCAGTTTTTTAACTGATCGTGATCTCACTGGTGGTCTACTGGCAGCCACAGCTGTTGTGGGAGACCCACCCCCAGGAAGCACCTGATTGTCAAGGGCAGACACTTGACCCAGGCTACCCAGTTATGTTCTCTGTAAGGAATTTGAAAATTTAATTGAAGGACTGAGAACCAAATCCAGTTAGCTTCAGAGCTGTCTGGAACAATCCTGGGTTCTGTCCTTCTGGTTGGGATTTCCAGTTCCTTCCTCTGATTCCACCGGGCCTCTCAGAATCCTTCTAATGATTTTTTTTTCTTTTGCTGGTTTGGTCTCTGTTACTTGAAACCAAAAGGAATTCCAATTAACACATCACGTAAGGGGTTGTCTGCAAGCCCAGGTTTTAAAGCTGGATCAGGCTTAAGCCAACCTGTTATGAAACCCTCTGCTAGGCCACTCTACGATAGCCTGTCTATGCCACCAACACCCTAGAAATGACAGAGTCAGTCCTGGCTCCTCCACTCACCTGCTGTGTGACTTTGGAGAAGTTACCTAACTTCTCTGAGCCTTAGTTTTTTCTTCTGTGAAACGGCACCATCCGCAGGAGGGTATCCACCATAGAGCATCTATGTATGAGTTAGGAGAAGGTGCCTGTCTGGCCTCTTTTCCTATCCCACAGCTGGGCGTTTTGGCCCCAGACTCAGTCGGCAGATTCGTGAATGCGGCCCTGGGCTTTGGGACCGTCAGTGTGGTCCTGGGTGCAGTAACTGGGATCCCCTTTTATTCCCCAGGGTCGCAGCCCGACCACCCGCATCTGTGTGCTTTCACACCCTTTGGGACACCATGAAAAGTGGCTATTTATTCTTTCCATCCTCAACTCATTCATCCGGCCGGGTTTGGGGAACACCTGCAGCGTGTCCTGCCTGGCTTTTCTGGCTGGAGGGAAATGGGATTGTGTAACACCTGGTCCCAGCCCTCCTGCCAGGTGAAACCTAGAGAGGAAGACACACAGGTTCATGGAAGGCTTCTTCATGCGGCTCCTCATAGCTTACACAGCTTTTCCACGAAATTCATTTACTCACCTATGCAGTAAGCACGGTTGATGCCATTGTCACCACTTTATAGTTGGGGAACCTGAGGCTCTGAGGACTTAAGTGACTGTCCACTTAATAAGAAGCTTTGAAGCTGGCACTGGAAAACAATTTCTGTGCCTTCTGGGCTTAGATCCAAATCAGAGGACAGAGGAGAGGGAAACACTCTCCTTCCCAGGGCTCGCTGCCTGCTTCTCTGTCCATCCCCTTGCACCTGCCCTGATCCAAGAGGAGAAGCCACTGCTCTGACCCATCAGCTGTGGGAAACCCATCCATGGGCCATGTTTGCTATTGGGCACTTGCTGTCCATTCAGATGACGTGTGGTGGTTGGGGCTGCCTCCCTCTGTGATCGTCTGTCTCTCTTGGTACAGGAAGAGGCCCCTGACCTATCCTCAGTCGGTTTTTCCCCCTCTACATGCTGACTAAATGCATAGGCTAGGCCCTAACCAGAAAGGTTTTGATTAATGTTGAGGGGGCTGTAAGAAGCCCTCCCCACCCCATTCTGGGAATCAAAAGTGGGTTCCCTGCCCCAGCTTTCCTGAGCTTGACAGGATGCTGGACATGAGGCCAGTTTTTAATAAAGTGATGTGTTCTTAGATTCCTGTTTGATGTATGTCACAGGTTCCTGGGGTAGTACATTCTGAGGTGGCGATTTGGGTGCAGGGGGTGAGGGGTTTATTAGGGAGTGCCCTGGAATCCACACCTGGGGATGGGAAGAAGAAGAAGCAGCAGTGGGCAAGGAGGCTGTGCTTCCACACCAGAGTCTGGACAAACCTCAAGCTTGGGAGATGGGGAGCAGGAAGAGGGCCAACCTTCAGTTGCCTGTGCCACCAAGTCATTGATGAAAGCCATCCTAGGAAGCCTGTCCTGCAGGAAGGGCATGGCAGGGAGGTCTGGCTGCCAGAGCGATCCCAGTGACCAGCTGAAGAACAACTCCTTCATTCCTGAGTGAAGTCTGGGCAATGTGTCCCCAAGACTACCTTGTTACTGGTCTCTGTTGGGATGTCCAAGGCAGCAGGGGGCAGGGTGGGGGGACTGCAGGATGCCTGCTTTCCTCAGTCCTCTATCCAAAGCCAGGACCTGCCATCAGAACCTCCCACTAACTCCCAATGGGGTACAGACTGCACCTAGGGTACAAGCTACAGAAAGAAATGATTGCTGAGAGCCAAGGGTCTTGCGGGTTCTGGGGGTGGGGCGGGGGGGAGCATATCTCAGAAGGTCCTGGGTAGCTGGGATGAATTTTGGGGAGGCTATGGAAGATAAGAAAGTGACCTGTGATATGGGTTGGAGAGAGCATGTTGAGTCCAGGGAACTGGTGACTGCATCCGTAGAACCAGAAAGTCCTACCTGGGAACGGGGCTTCCAGCTCCTGCTATCCAAGGTGAGCTTCCTGCTTCAGGGAGAAGGACCTGGGAAAGATGAAGCTTCCTCCCTGCTGGGTGAGGGTCGGCCCTGCCCTCCCATGCCCCTCGGAGAAGCAGGCAACTTGCTGGGTGCTGGGTAAGGATGGGAGGCAGGAAGGCTGCAGCCCAGGGGTGGTAGAGTGGGAGGGACGGGCCTGGTGGGGAGCTGGGGTGACCACGGGATTTGGGGCCAGCCCGTCCGAATTAGCACAGCCGGTTTCCTCCAGCACAGGTTTTCCACAGCGGAAAGAAGATACGGGGTCGGAGGGAACGGCTGATTGCCTTTGGGGTCCCTCCGTGACTCAGAGCATTTTCCAGCTCATTGAACTGGGGCCATGTTGTGTGAAGTTTCCTCCTGACGCTCGGGCGGATGCATAATGAGCAGGGAATTTAATCCATATGCTGGTGATTCCTTTACCCTTAACTCATCCGCATGCGGTTCCTTAAGAGCCTTTTGATGTCCGTCAGGACTCGGAGCCTTTTTTATGAGATGCTTTATGCTCTCTCCCCTCCTGTCCCCCACCCCCCACCACTCATCATTCCTTTTTAAGGAACGGAGGTCGTGTTTTTTCAGTCTAAATGGACTCAGGCTTTGAACGGTTCAAGTTCTAAATGCGAAGCTCTTGGGGTTCCCTGGCGCCCATTTCTCCTGCAGCCGGGGCCTCCTGATGCAATGCAGAAGGGCGGCTTAACATACAGGACTCGCAGGCCGGGGTGGAGCCGAGCTGGGGGAGCAGGAGGCAGGGGCTCTGATCCTCTCTCCCACCCCTAGGTCAGCGCTGGACCTGAGCATAAGCAGAGTGAGGGCAGGCGATGGAAGCACCCCTGCCTGCCCTGTCCCATTCCTCTCATGAGCCACCTCACCCACTTCCTACATTCCTTTGAGCAGAGGCCTGGCACCTCCCTTCCCAAGAGCTCTTTTGCATGCGAATATTGATCATGGGTCAGTCATTAACACCTTATTGTGGGCTCAGTTTTTCTGCCTGGAGACTGCAGCATGGAAAGGGGAAGGAGGATGCTGGGCCCTGAAAGCAAGCTCCTGGGACGCAGGGCTCAGCCCGGGCTCCCGGGGGTCTGGACGGACTGGGGAGTGGGCATGGGGTTGAGGCTGACTCTCAGGGCCTGGAAGATGGAGACTCCAAATGACAGGCTTCGTGTTCTGAAGAGAAGACATGCCTTCAAAGTGGTGTGCATGTGTGTGCGTGTGCATGTGCACGCATGTGCACGTGTGTGAACATGTGAGTGTGTGAACATGTGAGTGTGTGTTTGGTAGAGAAAGTTTCCGGAGCTGCTGGTGTGGACGTTGCTGGCGTGAGCGGCCAAGCGCTTTGACCTCAGGGATGTTGTAGCTTTTGCGGGCGGGAACCCGGTGGGGGCACCAAGGGGCGGACCTCAAGTCTGCCTTGAAGAGGGGGCAGGGAGCAGAGAGGGGAGATTTGAGCTGCAATGTGTAGCAGACACAGGGGTCCTCTTAGGACACCAGATTGGGAAATGAGGGGGTAGGAAGAAGAGGCCCAGTGTGTGTGTGTGTGAAGGGGGGTGGGGGGTGGGGCGGTGAGTGTTCGGTGGAAAAGATGCTCTTTGCTTCAGCTGAAAGAACTGTGTCCCCCACCCCCACTCCATGACACAAGGGAGACTACACCCACTACGCAGGTGAAGGTGGAGCATTGAGTTGCTAACTCGTTCACCTGGCCAAGGCACCCTGCTCTGTGTCTCCTAGAGTCATCTTGTTTAAAATGTTGGGGACTATTAGGCCATGCCCCCCTCATGTGTCCTCACCATGTCGCGTGGTCATCACAACCCCGCCATGAGATGGGGTAGGGATGAAAAGTCTTGTCCTTTCCTTATATGGCAGGAAAGGAAACAGTTCAGGAATATGGTATGACTTGCCTAAATTCACACAGCGAGTCAGAGTAAATTGTGGCTACAAGCTGGGCCTGACCCCTGCAGCAGACTTTGCTCACTGTCTGCTATCCTGCTCCAGAGCTTGAGGGTACACCCCACTCCCTAGATAGCCCTCTCTGGTCTCCTCCCAGGGTGCCTGGTGGCTCTTTCCCCAGAGTCAGGACTGTCCTATCTGGCAAAACTGCATGGAGAGCCCACTATGTGCAATCACCTTCCAGGCGCTGCAATATGAAGGTGAATCCCTCAGGAGCCCCCTGGCTGCTGGGGGCATGGACATAGAAACAGACATTGGTAGCAGAAAGGTGTGCACATAGGAGATCCTTAGGGGAAAGAATGGGGAAGGTAGTCTTGGAAGGCTTCCTGGAGGAGGTGAAAGCTTGGCTGAGTGAAAGAGAAGGGGAGCCGAGAGAGAAGAGGGTAGGCAGGGGGAGTAGCAGAGCAAGCTGTGGAGGAAGGACAGATAAGTGCATATGAGATGACAGGTAGAAGCCAGTCAGTGTTCCTAAAGTTCAAGTATGGGGGGGAGGGAAGGGGAAGGGGTGTGGGCAGTTGTGCACAAGAAAGCTGGGGAGATAGCCCTTCTTCCCCTGGGAAGAGGGACCCCCTAAGCCCTGTAGGGAGTCTGAGCCGAAGGTTTCAATGTGGCAGAGTTTGCATCTAGATTGATGGCTCCTGGGGGAAGAGCGGATTGGGAAATGGAGGACTGAACGAGGCAGTAGGTCAGTGGGGACGTGGAGTGGCCCTGAGTGGCAGGCAGACACAGAGGAGGGGCTAGGCAGGGACCATAAATGGCAGTATGTGGCAAGTTGGGTGTGGGGACGTGGGACTTCAAAGGTGACTTGCCGCGAGAGGTGGTGCGTGTTTCTCTTAGACGGAGGCACAGGTGGAGAAGCGGGCTTAGGAGGTGAGCATGGGCTGGGTCTGTGGCACAGACCCAGGTCGGGTGGAGTGGGGTGGGGAGAACTGCCTGTTGGCACCAGCATACGGGGACTGGCGACCAGGAGAGAGGCCTGTCTGGAGCTGGGGGCTATAAGCATATGCACAGAATTCAAACCCTGAGCTTGCTCATGGAGTG
>PVIY010045525.1:0-19022 GCA_004026745.1 Myrmecophaga tridactyla | reverse complement strand
CTAAGATGTGTTTCCTGTATGGGTCCTGTTTTTAAATCCATTCTGCCAGTTGATGTCTTTTGATTGGGGAGTTTAATCTGTTGACATTTAATGTTATTACTGTAAGGGCAGTACTTTCTTCTACCATTTTGCCTTTTGGATTTTATATGTCATATCTAACTTTTCTTCTTTTTACCTTTACTGATAGTCTTCCTTTCTACATGCTTCCCCACACCTCTCTCTCCTCTCTTTTCTCATCTGTCTCTAGTGCTTCCTTTAGTATTTCTTGCAGAGCTGGTCTCTTGATCACAAATTCTCTCAGTGAATTTTTGTGTGCAAATGTTTTAATTTCCCCCTCATTTTTGAAGGGCAGTTTTGCTGGGTATAGAATTCTTGGTTGGCAGTTTTTCTCTTTTAGTATCTTAAATATATCATCCGAATGTCTTCTTGCCTCTATGGTTTCTGCTGAGAAATCTGTGCATAGTCTTATTGGGCTTCCCTTGTATGTGATGGATTATTTTTCTCTTGCTGCTTTCAAGATTCTCTCTTTCTCTTTGACCTCTGACATTCTGATTAGTAAGTTTCTTGGACTACATCCATTTGAATCTGTTCTATTTGGAGTAAGCTGCACTTCTTGG
This sequence comes from Myrmecophaga tridactyla, assembly GCA_004026745.1. Taxonomy (NCBI): domain Eukaryota; kingdom Metazoa; phylum Chordata; class Mammalia; order Pilosa; family Myrmecophagidae; genus Myrmecophaga; species Myrmecophaga tridactyla. The sequence continues at coordinate 18,405 of PVIY010045525.1, read as the reverse complement.
GTCTGTAATTTTAAGTCTTTCCTAAGAGTTGGGAAATTTTCAGTGATGATTTCCTCCATTAGTTTTTCTCCTCCTTTTCCCTTCTTTTCTCCTCCTGGCACACCCACAACATATATATTCATGTGCTTCATGTTGTCATTCAATTTCCTGAGTCCCTTCTCATATTTTTCCATTCTTTTCCCTATATTTTCTTTTGCTTGTCAGATTTCAGATGTCCCGCCCTACAGTTCACTAATCCTATCTTCTGCCTCTTGAAATCTGACCTTGTAGGTTTACGTTGTTTTTTTCATCTCTTCTACTGTGACTTTCATTCCCATAATTTCTGTGATTTGTTTTTTCAGACTTTTGATTTCTTCTTTTTGTTCATTCCTTGCCTTCTTTATATCCTCCCTCAATTCATTGATTTAATTTTTGATGAGGTTTTCCATGTCTGTTCAAACATTCTGAATTAATTGTTTCAACTCCTGTATCTCATTTGAATTGTTGGTTTATTCCTTTGATTGGGCCATAGCTTCAATTTTCCTAGTGTGATTCGTTATTTTTTGCTGGTATCTAGGCATTTAATTACCTTAATTAGTTTATTCTGGAGATTGTTTTCACTTTTTTTTTCCTGAGATTTTCTTGTTGGATGACTTTGTTGTCTATCTGTTCTTTGGCATTCAGTTCAGCTTATTCTAGTCCGCTAGCTTAGGTTTTGTTTAGTAGATCTGAATTTTTCAGTTCTTGTTTTTTTTGTTTCTTGCCCCGCCTGTATGGTGCCTTTCTCCCACCCCTTAGGAATGTCTACTTATGTATTATAGATTTTCCCAGATCAAATTGGTCTCCTTTCAGGAGGAAAGAGTCACCTGCATCAATTTTCCCTGAGGGTGAGACCCAACAGATTAAAAGTGTCTGGACTCTGCGTTTTTCCTATCCTGCCCAGTATGTGGTGCTTGTCTGCCTGGTCCTACCAGCATAAGTTGATGTGGTAGCTTTAACTCAGCAGACTCTCCCTGCCTGGGGCATGGTGGAGACAGAGGGGAGATTGTAGGCTGGTTCTAACTGCTTTACTTTTCCAGACCCTGGGGTCTGAATTCCTTGAGGGAGGGATTTCACCTGAGCTGGCCCCCACCCCTCTCCTGGGGAAGGCACAGGCTCCAGACAAACACTCAAACAAACTTAATTCTGCCTATGCCTGGGGCAGTGGAGCCCAAGAAGCCCTGCGGCTGTATCCAAAGAGTAATCAGCCTATAGAAACACAGCCACAAAAGAGAAAAAGAAAATTCCTTTTCAGAGCAGGACCACATTCCTCGGGTTTGCCAATCAAGAGCTTAAGTTGGTATGTTGCTTTGTGTATCTCCAGGTCCTATGTTCCCCTCCTTTCCTGCAGGGCCCAGACCTTTTCAGATCCAAAAAACCTCTGTTTTTATTCTTTTTTCTTTTTCTGTCAGCCCTGCCTCCTCTGTGCCAGGGCAAAAACCAGCAACCTCTGCTTTTACTCAAGGTTCAGCTGAGCTGGGAGCCTATTTTTAGTAGTCAGAATTTGTTAATTCCACAATTGGCGTTTGGTTGCACTCAGCCCCTGCTGCTGGTAAAGTCCCTTTCCTTCCCCCTCTGGGAAGCAGCCTGTGGGGGAGGGACACCGGCCACCGTGGCTTGGGGGACTTACGGTTCTGGGGTGGCTTGCAGCCAGTCCAGCTGGTCTAGACTGGGGTACACTGTGTGTCCAGTCACTGACGTGGGCCCAGCAGTTGTTCTGTACTGTTTCTGGTTATTTATTAGCTGCTCTGGAGGACGAACTAAATTCCACACCTCGCTAAGCCGCCATCTTGCCTTCAATTGAAATTTTTAAATAAAGGTAGCCACCAAACGCTATAGCACTCACTGTTGATGAAATGTTAACATCTTTCTTTCTAATACTGGCAATAAACTGAAAATGCCAATGGCCAATACTTCTATTCACCATTTTACTAGTGGTCTTAGGAAGTACAGGAAGGCAAAATGAAATTAAAGGTATAAATACTGGAAAGAAAGTAATACCACTGTCATTATTTTCAGATGATATGACCAAGTGAACAGAAATATCAATAAAACTAGATTTAAATTATTAAAGTTAATAAGAGAAAGTAGCAAGATTGATGAATACAAAATCAGTATGCAAAGATTGTGTATTATAGATCAGCCATAAACAGATGACAGTGAAGTGAAAAGATTATTTAAATATTTAAAAACAAGATTTTTAAGAATTAAATATATGAAAAGATGCATAAGATTTCTGCAGAAAATATTTATAGACCATTATTGAGCATATGAATTGGTTTGAAGGAGCTGAATTTTTGATAATTTAAGCTTTAAAATGAATAATGATAGTAATCGATTTTAACACACGGAATAAAATAAAAGTATACATGAGTTCATGCTGATTGCAAAGACCATTAAAAGAAGGAAGGAGGGAAGGAGGAATGGAAAACTCTTCTTCACCAAAGAATGCCACCAAGGAGATGTGATGTCTAAATCACTGTTTTGCTACTTCCATAGTAATAAGTGACGGTCACTGGAAAGTGAAAGATTCCTTGGGAGCAAGAAATGTGCACAGTTTTACAACATCACTCAGTAAGTTTACATGGTGATTTCAAAGGAAGGAGGCACCTTTTCAAAGGTGAAATATGGGCATTGGGTCTCAACAAGGAGCTCAGATTTAACATCAGCAATAATGAGACCAACAGAAATCAAGTGTGCGCTGATGTGAGCATTGACGGGGAAACAAAAGTCCTAGGAGAGTGAGAGCCTTCATGGAATCTACTCATATGAAGACAGTAAGAAATCAAGTCGAGCAGTCGCAAAACAATTGGCCCAGGTTCTATGAATGTGTCAACATGATGAAACATCAAAAAACAAAACAGAAAAGTCTACTTGATTGTTTCCAGAATTTAGAAAGATGAGCATCCACACAGGCCTATTGGTCAGGGCTTGACCAGCAAAGCGGAGCACTGCGGGTGATATAAAATGGGGGGTTTATCATGGGGGTTATATCTTTATGCAACTGCCAGAGCTGGCAGAGCAGTCTAGAGGCTGTTGCTTCTGCAACTAGTGTTAAGGCTAAAGTGTCGTAGGGAAACCAGACCAGCAATCAGGAAAGAAAGACAGGTGTGGATGAAAGCACGGACACACCAGAATCAAGTCTGTTTCTCTCCACTTGTGACCCAACACCTTTTTTTTTTTTTTTTTTTTTAATTTCCATATGGGCAGGAGGCACCAGGGATCGAACTCCAGACCTCCATCACGGCAGGTCGGAGCTCTGCCTGCTGAGCCACGGCAGCCGCCCATGACCCAACACCTTAACAGACTTGCAAGACAAGTGGCCGCTCCACCACGGAGCTGCCCCCGGGGGTGTCGGGGCGGGGGGTGTGATGTGGCGGGAGTGGGAAGAGCAGCTGGTTCTGCGCCTACAAGGGGAGCTAGCAGACAGACACAATGCGTGCGAGTGCCACCAGGCCTTGTGCTCTGCATTGGCCTTCGGACTGTCACACAATGGCAGCAGCTTCCCTTCCACGTTACAAAACTCCTGCAGATTTCCCTTACGGGTGACGCCAGCTCGAAGGCACCCAGGAAGGGGAGTTCTGAGAAACGCAGTTCTACTTACGTGCTACAGAGCCACCACGGTCTACCCTTTGCCAACTTGCCATCCATAGATGCCTCTTGTAACCATACTTAACTTCCACACAGAGACAGGAACAAAATCCTGCTCCTGCCTAATCTCACCCAAATGTCCCACATGCAACCACAGCAAAACAACAAAAAATGAAAAGCAAAACATGAAGCCTTTTCCCAGAAGAGAAGGTGAAGGCCCTTTTTCCACCTTCGGGTGGTGTTCGCTCCTCTTCTAGCTGAGCTGCGCGCACCCTGTGATATCCCCTGATTTAATACTGAGATAGAAGGTTCTCAGTACAGTTATTTTATATGGTCATAGTAGAGAGAAAATACTCAAAACTAATACAGTCCTCATCTCTGCCTCAGGCCAGGTGGTCCCAGCGGGCCTTCTCCGTAACTGCCGTCTCCATTGCCCGCCCCCCTTTGCCCTGAGCAAGTGTCCCAGCTAGCTGGGCCACCTTGCCTGGTGGGTGAGTCCATCTTCACTCCTGAAGTGTCTGCTCCAGTAGGCGTCCTGCCTGGACTGGGGTGATGTGCTTTTCCATTGTTAAATCACAGGGCACGCAAGGACTAAAACGCATTCCAGACACACTCCTGCTTTCCCCCACTGGATAGCAGAGCAGTTTCCCCTTAGTAGGCAGAAGCAATCACCCAGCCAGTACAGTCATCCAAAGCCTCAGCTTGACTTGTGTCCCTGCAGGGGACGTCAGAGAGGACAGTATTACTCAGCTGCTATGGTGGAAGCATTAAGGAGCCAGCAAAGGCAAAGGACGTGGAGAGAGTGGACGCGCAGAGAGTGGGTGCAGCTAATTTTTAAGACGCTCAATGGAAGGGACAGAAAGACGAGGCTGTGGCTGGAGGCTGTGGCTGAAGGCAATGGGAGGCAAGGGCAGTGGCAGGATGAGCATTTGTCTGTGCACAAGCTTTCAGCGGGAATGCTTGATCCCTCTGCCTGCTCAGTAAGTGACACACCTCGCACCCATTTTCCCAAACTCAAAGCTTAGAAAGAATCCACGTGTCTTTCCTTTCTTTTACGCCCCACCGCCAAGCCGGCAGTGACTCCTGATGTCTCTCCTTCTGAACTAGATCCCAAATCCAATTGCATCCATGTCCACTCACTGTCTGAGTCCCAGCTTTGTTTCCACTTCTACTACCCTTTCCACCCCCTACCCCTTCTCCCGGAGCAGGCAGAGTGAGCTTTTGGGATAGAAACCAGGCTGTGCCCCAGGCCTGCAGTGTGCCTCTGGGCAGCTTCCCTTTACGCCACCTCTTCTGGCCTCCGAGGCCTGCCCTCATCGGGCCCCTGACTGCCTCACTGAGCTGTCTTCTTTCTGTGAGCCCTATCTCTGTCCTTTATCTGATCCTTGGACATATCAAACGAATTCCCCTCTCTCAGTCTTTGAATTTGCTCTTCCCTCTGTCTGGAATATTTTGTTCCTCTGGTTTCTTGCATGGCTGACTCCTTCTCATCATCCGTCTCAGTTTACATGTCCCCTCCTCCCCTTTGATGAGCCTCCCACCTCATCTGAAGTGTCACCCCCCACTCGCCATTGTAGCTTTTGTTTTTTTGCCTTCACAGCACTCGTCACTGTCACCCTGCATGTTCATTTGTTCATTTTCTTTCTCTCTCTGACTGTGTCATAAGTTCGTAAACCCCAGGCTGTCTCGTTCACGTTCTAGGTCTAGAGCGAGAAAGAGCGGCTGGCGCGTGCTAGGAGGGAGTCACTCCCACAGAGAAGAGGAGATGGATGGGACTAAAGGGAGCATGGATGTTGCTGGGCGCTGTGCTCGGTCTCGCCCTGCATCCACCCCCACCTTCTCTGCGCTGCGCTGGGCCCCGGGAGGCTGACCCTGTGGGCATCCGCCCTCCGCCCCCTTCCTGGGCAGGTTCCTGGGGAGCGCTGACAAGGGATGGGGCAGGGCAGGAGAACCTGCAGAATTCCTTCCCTACTTCCTGGGTGCTGCAGGGCCCCTAAAACAGCAGCCTGCCCTCCCCTGCAGCCCCCCAGGGGCACCGTTTCTGCAGCGTGTCCCTTCTGCGCTGGGGGTTTCTAGCTCCTGGTGTTCCGGCGTGTCTCAGGTACGCCTGCCCCTGTGGCCTCTTATTACAGTCTCCCCCTTAGAACCATCTGGAATAGCTGGGTTTTCCCTCCAAAACCCACTCTCCATGCTCTTCCACCATATTTTGTGTCCCCCCAAACCAGGCCTTCTGGACTGCCCCACTGGACTCCCCTGCCCAGTGACTTTCAGTTTGGGTTCCTCAAAAGGGAAGAACCAGCAAGCAATCCAGGGCGGGGGGCAAGTGACTTCAGGGTATTTATCACACACACCCCCCAAGCTGTCCTTCTGCCGAAGGCCTTGGCTCGGGTCCAGGGTCTCACATACCCACACGCCGGCACCCTCGCCTTGTCCCCCTCAGACTGAGAAGTGGGGCTCCCTGCTGCTGCAAGCCGCCTACCCCTTGTCCCCTTGTGCATGTGTTTGTGTGCACCCCCTTTATTAAACTCCCCCTAGATTATTCGACTCGATGGTGCCGCGTGGTACAGCCAGAGCCCTGACCAGCAGGCCATGCCTCTCCAGTCCAGCCGCCGCACGTGTGAACTGATCGCAGTGCAATGGCCTCCCTGGTCACACTAAGTCTTTTCTCTCTCACCAAGTAACGTGACTCGCTCACCCACGGGGTGCACACGCCTGGGGGCGGGATGGGGGTGTGCAGTTCTGCTTCCCAGGAGATGTGTGCTGAGGCAGGCCCCGCCTTTCAGCAACCTCCCCCCCCCCCCAGCCCCACGTCCCCACCTGCCCTCTGCTTCCAGCTGGTGACCGGAGGAATTTTATAGGCCGTGGGTCTGGGTCCGATGGCCATTTCCTGAGGCTTTGAGCAGATTTCTTTGTTTCTTTTTCCTTTTTATATATTTTTATTGGTAAACCAACATACGAACATTCTTAACATAAAACATTCCATCCATGGTGTACAATCAAGGGCTCACAACATCATCACATAGTTGTATATTCATCACCATCATCTTTCTTAGAACATTTGCATCACTCCAGAAAAGGATTTAGTCGAGGAAAAAGAAAAAAAACCATGCAGCCCATACCCCTCACCTCCCTTTCCCTGACCACTAGTGTTTCCATCTACCCAATTTATTTTGCCCTTCATTGTGGGGGATTCTTCGTCTCTTCCTAGGCCTGCTGAGAGTTCACGCTTCACCCAGTCAGCAGCCGCACAATGGGGTCCTGGGTGCAGGGGCAAGAGCGCAGGAACCAGGCGCGGCTGGGTGTGGTCACCGCGCGCCCCTCCAGCGGAGCCGACCGCCCCCACGCGGCTGGGTCTCCCTCGCGAGGACAGGAGCGCCGTCACAGCCAGCCCTGACCCACAAGAATCTTGTCTCTTTTAGGGTTTTCTCTGGGCTCTATCTGCTCTGTCGTAGCCGTGGGAGTGGCTTTAGAGGCCAGGCTGAATTTCGGGGGGCAAAGACAGCTTCCAGGTAGAAGATTCCTTGACAATGTCCCCCCTGAGTGAGTCTGACTCTATGCTGCTCGCACATCGTCCACCTCCTACACGATCGCAGCGGCCCGCGGACACACAGCCCAAGGCCTCGCTGACTGACATCCCTGCGCGCGGCCGTGGGCTGAGCTCCAGCACGTGCTAGTGCATCCGGAGGCCTTTTTTCACGTGCACTTTCCCTTTAAAACAACCAAAGTCACAGCATGGTGGGCCCTGGTGGCGCCCCAAGACAGAGGCATGCCCAAAGTGCGCCGCGGACCGCGGGGGTGGGGGTGGGGGTGCGCACACCGGGGCTGCGCGCCCTGCTCAGCTCGGACCTGTCGTGCTGAAGCCGGGGACAAAAACGAGGCCTTCTGTCGCCGGCACGAGCAGCCCTGGAGGCCCGCCTGGGATCCGCTCCGCTTCCCAGCGCAGAGCATTCCAGGCGCCGCGTTCCCCGCAGGGTCAGTCATCTCGCCGCGCCGGGCCGCGGGGGCGCTTGGGGGGCTGCGGCTGCTGGGCGAGCGGCCCGGACCCACGCCCGGATTTCTGGGCCGCCCGCCTTGCCTCGTGGCTCTCCTGAGTGACTCCTCAACAGGGCCACTCGCCTGCATGCCCCCCAGGCAGAAGGGGCGAGGGGCGGAGGGCCACAGAGGGGCCGGCTGGGCCTTGCCCTGACCTCTGACCCTGTGCCACCGGGCAGAGCTGGCCCAGGGGCCGCCGGGCTGCGGGGCCTCGGGGAAGGTGCTGTAAGCAGAGCGCGTGGTCGCCGGGCGGTCGGGCTCCCGGACCGAAAGAGAGCGTGAGCCTGGCGGGGCCACACTTGAATTTCTCCTCCCTCTCTGCCGGCAGGTATTCTCCTTCCTCTTCTGATGGAGACACCCTCTGGCCCTAGAAGGGCATCTTACGTTCCCACCCGTGAAGATGTTACTCTCAGTAGAGTGCATTCAGGGCGGATAAGGGGACACGGGGCTATCACCTGAATTAAGGTGGTTTATTAATTCTGACAATTTATTGTCTTCATTTCTTCCCCCCACCCCAAGTTTAGAAGTTATCTTTATTGTCATTAGAAAGTTACAAAATTAAAAAAAACACACACACACTTAGGAAATAGAAAAAAGAATCGCTGATGCTTTTACTACTTCAAAATTTCCACTGTTAATGTGCTTATATATGTCCCACTGTCATTTTACCAGTGATTTTATGATAATGCTCGTTTGTTTTTGAATTCCAAGTTTATAAGTAACATAAGAATTCTGCCTGATTACAACGAGGGCATTGTATTGTAAATTATACACATAAAACTAATTAGTAAAATCTATCCAGTAACTAATTGTTGAAAAGTGCTTTGAAAACTATTGCTTTTTTTCTTTGCTTTGTATATATGTTATACAATAAAAAATTTAAAAAAACTAAATAGTAAAACTAATAAGCTTCATCTTATAAGATTGTTGACATTCAAATAGTGCCTGCCACTTAATAAGCATTTACTATGTACCAGACATAGATAAAGCACATTTTAAATATATTATCTCATTTAATCCTCAAACAGCCCTATGAACAAGTTATTATCATCCCAATGAGCAGTGAAGGAAACCAAGGCAGAGATGGTTACATGACTATTCTAAAGTCACACAGCTATTATATATTTCATTTAAAAACAATATGTATAATAATGTATAATTCCAATAATATAACATTAAAGTAATATTTATATCCTATTCTAAGCACATCATATTCTCCTGCTTCAAATTTATTAAAGAAGACCTATTTTGAAACAGGACTGATAACTCTGCTAGAAAAATCTGATTTTAAGGGGTAAAATGTGTCTTTGTAGTTGCATGTAAAATAACTTGACAACTATCATGTCAAGTTAATGATTTATGTCCGTTTGATCCAATCGGACCATCTCATCTAATCAAATTTGCTACCCTTTACTCTGCTGCATGAACAATTTTATTTTAATTTTGTTTTATAGTTCTCCTCATCTCTGTTTAATAATGGCATGGTTTCCTGCTAAATTTTGTGGGTTTTGGTAAAATAATGATTATCCATATCAAAGTTTAAATATTCTTCCCATCTCCCTTTAAGACATACTGATATTTAGAAGAGGGAGGTTTTCAGAAAAGTCAGCAAATTCAGTGTTGCTTCGGATACCCTTAAAATACCTTACTAAGATAAAGCAGCAAATTAGTAAATGATTCTCATGGGAAATTAGGACAGTGCATTGATTTGATATTTTTCCTTCCTTTTTTCTTATAACGGGAAAGCTCATCTAAGATGATACCTCAGTGTTTTATTCAAAATGATTAAACCAGAAAGGACCTAGGGAACTTTTTTCCTGCACTGAAATTTAACTAGAACAATGAAACTAAAATGTGTTTCTTCTAAAAATTTACTCAGTTTTTATCTTAATTGGTGATGCATTCAAATGGTTTGGAAAAACCCATAAAAAATAAAGCTTAACAAAATGTACACTGAGAAGACTCCCCCACCCGGCCCTGTCTCCCCTCTCCCAATTCCAGCTGTGCCTGACCATTTTTATTACTTTCTCCCCATATTTCCTCCAGTTCTCATATAAAAGCTAGCATATCATATACATTATTTTGTACCTTGAGAGCTTGAGTTTCGCATGTAACCAATATTTCCTGGACATCTTTCCTTATCCATGAATCTCGTTTTTCCTCATTATTTTTTATAGCTGTCTAATACTCCGTCGCGTGGCTGTATCATGGTGTAATTAAGCCTTCCTGTGCTGATAGGTGCCTGGCTGCTTTCCAGTTTTTTGCTATTACAAACAACACATTGCATAACCTTGGGCATAAACCATCTTGAAGTGTGCAGATGTGTCAGTAAGATGTATTCTTACACGTGCGTCTGCTGGGCCAAAGTGTAAATGCATTTGTAACTATTAAAAATATTGCCAACATGCCCTTCATGGGGGTTGTCTGTTGTGTCCTTTCTCTAGTGATGCACCAGAGTACATCGTATTAGAGTAATTATAATAACCCATGGCGTCAGAAGCAGAATATTGTTCAACTTTTTGATTGTTGCCAATCTGAGAAGAGAAAAATGGTGTTAGCAAGGCTGATTTTGACTCACACAGATAGCATGCTATTCTGAGTGATACGAAAGAGGTGTGTTTTTCCCCCTAAGTGTAATTTGTGTCTTTGCCACACACTGTCCTCAGCACCCATGTCACAGAACAATTGTATCAGCAGAACTGTGTTAATAAGGAGGCCTCCAGGATTCATACAACGTCCCTTTAGTATAAGGTAATAGACGTGGAGGCAGGAGCCCTGGGGCACAAGGCAGGAGAAAAATATAAGGGCAAGGAGGCAAGTCCCAGACCTGCCGCTAATGGCCATGGGATACGAGCCCATCGCCGAGCCTCGAGGGCCCAGCATCTGCACTGCTGAGGGCATCGACAGGCAGGAAAATGGCCAAGAAAACAAGGTTTAAACGACTGAGGCCAAGGAGAAGGGCTAGGGAAGGAGACCCCGATTGAAGGCAGCAAAAATGTGCCCAGCTGGTGCCACCAACTGGAAACACTGCACCAGGTGATCTGGGGTTAAAGTAGATGTGACCTAAAGTTCACTTCTGTTCCAGTGTGGGGAGAGTCTCAGGTGGGCCCATGGGCTAGCAAGTTCTGGTTATGCTGGGGTCAAGCTAGTGGGGAAGGGATAAAAGGATCAGTATTTCTGAACTCTTTACTTCAAAACCTATGATTAGATACATGAAATTTATTTTATTCTTGGGATCAGCCACATCTTATGACCACAATCTGAATAAAATTTCAAAAACATTTCCAAGATTGTCTGCTTAAAATCATGTGTTAGATTTCTGCCCACTGATATTTGTTAAAAAATTATTCTCTGGCTGCTAAATAATTTAATTTAAAAGGAACACCTTTCTGAAACTTTTCATTGAATATATATAATCCTATTTTATTTGAAAACTTAGTTATTGATCTATATTTATATTGGATAATGCTTGAGAAACTATAGATTAAAATGGTGTGTAGCCCTCCAAATCTGAACTATTAGATTATAGGATTCATGTAATTTTATTTTGTGTTTGGTCAAATGCATTTCTATAATTTTTCTACAATGAACATTTGCTATCTTTGAAAATAATTTTGTAAAATCAAGAAAAATTACTTCAAGTTTAAAAATGTGAGGGAAGACATTTCATTCTTAAAAGTTCAATCAAAGTTTTCATGTCTAGTCAATGCTGTTAAACCAGCCAAAGACATTATAAATGAAGAACGGTACCGGTTGTGAGGTGCTTTCTCCCATATTAAGGATTTATCTCTGCAGTATTGTTCTTTCTCTGCTTTACATTTTTTATTTGAACACAAAATAGAGGAAGTCACAGAGCTTGAAGGTGAAAGAGCCTTTCAGTACTCTTATTTGGTATGTAAACATAATTTTTCAACCACTTTGTTTTATGCCTCTCATGATTTCCAACAGATATAATAGGTCTTAGTTCCATTTCCTGTTATACTATAATGGGTATTTTCACAGGACGCTGTTCACAGTATCTTTTTAACTGGTCTCTGGGCAATCTATCTGACACATAACCAGATTAATATATTCTTAAACCACCACTTTCATTATATAACTTCCCTTCTCAAAAACCTTCAGTAGTTTCTGTTATTTATAGTCATGATTTTAAGCTTTTAAACACTACAACATTTCTTTTGCCAAAGGAAACCTTATGTGGAATCCCAACACATAAGTAGATGAAGGTAGTATTTTATGAGAACTTAAGATAAAATCCATAAATAAAAACCACGAGAAATGTGCACACATACACACACACATAAAAACCATGAGAAATGTGCACACACACACACAGACACACACACACGAGAATTCAATGTTCTGATTGATATTGAACATCTTCAGCATCAAATATATTTCAGGATTTTATTTTGGTGGCATGTAACAGGGAAAATCCCAATTTATAAAAATAAGAAGATACTGTTAATAAAGGTTATTTGTAATAGCTGAGTTTACAATCACGATGAATTGCAAATTACATCAAAATTTACCCCAACGTTTGCAATTAAAGTTAATGTGTTGGTGGAAGCCACTGTGTTAATATCACACATTGGAGTGTAGATGCTGTTTCATTGGTCTGTTTGTATGTTTCTTTTAAACTGGAGGGCTTAAAATTCAGAAAATAATTTTTAAAATATTTAAAATCAGATTTGGCCTAAAACATTTCTTAGTTTGTGGAAGGATTCTCAACAGATGGGGATCTATTAGCTCTCTGAAGCTTTAAACTATGCTTTTGTTACCTAGATGCCTGTATGCATGCTGTAAGAAATTTTTTTCAAAGAAAGACTAGTTCTGTCTACCCTGAAATTCTGTTGAGGTGGGAAATCCTCCACATTTTTGGTCTCTGCAAATGCCAGAGGAAATTGTTTTTGTAGTACTCACACTCTCTCCACTTTGATATTGTGCCGATTTCAGTGGGACCTTGAGCCCATGGAAATATCTTTCATCATATTTTCCATGACTATCTTTTTCATGGTGCTTAATTGGCCTTCAAATTTTCAAACTCTTGTAATTGTCTCCAAAATAAACATTAGGCTGTTATGGGCTGGATTATGTCCCCCGAAAGATATGTCCAACTCCAAATCCCTGAACCTATGAATGGGACCTCATTTAGAAATGGAGTCTTTGAAGATGTGATTAGTTAAAATAAGGCCAAACTGGAGCAGGGTGGCCCTAATCCAGTATGAGTGGTGTTCTTATAAGTAGAGGGAAATCTGGACACAGACACAGGGAGAAGGCCATGAGACTGAAGCTGTGACTGAAGTGTCATCTACAAGTGCTAAGGATGCCAGAACCTAGAACCTAGAAGAGGCAAGGAATGATTCTCCCCAACAGTTTTCAGAGGGAGCGTGGGTCTTGGTTTCAGACTTGCAGCCTCCCGAACTGGGAACACGTTACTTTAAGCCTCCCAGTTAGTGGCACTTTGTTATGGTGGCCCAGGAAACCAAGGGGGGCTCATAGAGAGAAGGTCTCGGCTCACTCCTTTGGCCTCACACATGGTTTTCACTGGGTCATTTTCACACTCTGCAGCTGATTACTGTTACTCACAGAGGCAAAGCACTTTTCACCTGTTGCATGATTCATTTGGTTCTTCAAAATCTATCCTCCTGCCTCTGTTGTTGCTCAGATGTGGCCTCAGTCTCTTTAAGCCCAACTCTGCAAGTGAAACCATTGACCTCTCCCCTACGTGGGACATGACATCCAGGAGTGAAAGTCTCCCTGGCAACGTGGGAGAGGACTCCCAGGGATGAATCTGGCCCTGGCAACGTGGAATCAACAATTCCATCCCAACCAAAAGGGGAAAAAGAAGTGTAACTAATAAAGTATCAGTGGCAGAGAGAGTTCAAATAGAGTCAAGAGGCTACTCTGGAGGTTGCTCTTACACAAGCTTCAGGTAGACCTTGCTACCTACCATAACCTGCCAACCCCCAACCAGGACCATTCCAGCCAATCCTAAAGAACACCTAGGGCATTATATAAGGTTCCTCAAGGGTTCCATGCACTAGGGTAACTCACCAGAAACCTACAACCTCCAGATGGGTCTCTGGTCCAGATAAGTCCTGAAACCTAGCCCAGCCTCTCCAGAACATCAGATAGTTCCATCACCCTACCCCATATTAATGACAGACCCTTCCAACATGAAAAAGTTAGAATGGCCATAGCCCAAACGCCGCTAAAGAGAGGTATAGAAAGATCAAAGGTGATGGTGGAGTTATACAGAGAAGATAGGATTTAACAAATGAATATGATTGCTGGATCATTAAATTGATATTTATTTTAGTCTCCAGTATCTTAGGATAGCTAGAAGTGAAAACCTAAAATTGTGGACTTGTAGCCCATGTCAAACTCTGAAATGTGGTCTATAACTAATTGTGGTACTATACTTTGAAATTTATTGCTTTTTGGTATATGTTATTTTTCACAAAAAAGAAGGGAAAAAAGTCGATTGTGATGATGATAAAAATATTTAAGCCTTCTAGCCTCCTATATTCTGGAGCAGCTGGAAGGAAAAAAAAATCTGAGAGGATGGTTTGGTAGCCCATAACAAACTCTGGGATCTGTCCTGTAACTACTTGTTGAAGAGTGCTTTGAAAACGATAGCTTTTTTATTTCTTTGCTTTGCACATATGTTATACAATAAAATAAAGAAGTTTAAAAAAATCTATCCTCCTATGCGAGATAAGTATATTTTCGTAACACTCTCAGCTTTTAAAATTATTTTTACTTTTTCTCATAATAAACTTAGTTTTGCTACTTATAGTTTCACCACTCTCATCATTTTTTTGCATGTTTTGGTCTTAATGAGGTAAGTACTGTCTGAAAACACCTTATAACCAAACATCCATCCAATAAACACTCAGTAAAGGCACAGTGAACTCTCCAGGGCAGTAGCCCAAGCTAAAATGGACAGCACAGCTGTTAAATCAACACCTTCCGTGAGTGGCAGGAGGCCCGACTCGCTGCTGCCCCCCGGTACCTACCACTATGTGGAAGGTGTGAGTTTCTAAGTTAAACTTTCCCAGGAAGTTTTTGTCGTTTACGTGTACACTTGAAGAAAGCAATTCAATTCAGCATTAGTAGAGCATAACTATATGCTAGAACAAGAGCTGGCAAACTCATTCTGTAAAAGACCATACAGTAAATATTTTAAACTGTGTGAGTCATACCATCTTTTTTTTTCCAGTGTTTTAACAAAATTGTAATACAGTTAGGTAGTATTATGCTATCCATTTCTAGTTTTTACAATCAGTTCTGTTGCACAATCTGTATTCCTTCAGCTCCAATTACCCAATATCTTACCTGATATGAACTGACATTAGTGAATAAACCTGGAGAATTTCATTGGTAACAGAGGCCATCAGGAGATGGAAATAGAGTCATACCATCTCCTGTGAGATTGTGACTACTCAACTCTGCAGTGGCAGCACAACAGCCATAGACAATGTGCAAATGAATGAGCATGGCTATGTTCCAATAAAACTTTAAATTTAAAACTGACAAATACAGGCAGTGGGCCAGATTTAGCCCAGAAACTGTGGTTTGCCAATTTCTGTATTAGGGTGTAAGTGCTTCCTGTGTGTATTACTCAGTGTATCCTTAATTGTTCTTGTAAACTGAAGGTGGTTCATATTCTTTGCTATTTCTTCCATAGAGATGTGATCTAATGGCTCTCCTCTGGAGTCTAAGTTGTCCGTAGTGACGTGCCTGACCAACAAAATGTTGTGGAAGTTTTGTTCTGGGACTGCTGAGCCAGGTCATAAGATACCTCGTAGCTTCCTGGGCCTCTGGGATACTCATTGTAGGGAAACCAGCCATCACATCCCAAGACTGACTACGCGGAGTCTGCTGTGTGGTGAAGAAGCCCACGCTGTGTGATGAGCTCCCGGAGAATGAGACACCACATGGAGAGAAAGGCCCAGGAGAACCAGGGTGCCAGGTACTGCAAGAAGAAGCCACTCAGAGGGGGGTCTCTGGTTGAGCCTCACCAGCTGACACCAAGCAGCAGAAACACAAGCCATCCCTCCCAAGCCCTGTCCATATTGCAAACCGCCCCAAGGAAAGCAGCAGTGTTGTTTTAAGCCATTACAGTTTTGAGGTAGTTTGTTATGCAGTACGTGAAAACTAGAACAATCATGTGGCTAGGCCGATTTGCCATCTTTTCAGGTATCTCTATTTTGTTTGCCCACATGTCTTCAAAACATAGCAGATATCTTAAACATTTTTTATTTTAAATTTGAATGTATTCTGCACAGGATCTAACCCAGTGCTTTGTAAGTAGTTGCTAGCTAATAAATGTTTCTTAAATGATGTCAGTTCACAGATATTGCGATGGTGTGGCCAGAGAAGTCAGTGATCAACAGCCACAAAAGAAAGTGAACTATTGGCATTCAGAGAGCAAATGTTCTGGAGCTGGTGAAACAGGGAAGTTCTGTGCAAAGTTTTGATGTTTTTGCTCTGCTTGTCAGATAATATTCTTTGGAATTACTTTTCCTTCATCTTCTGACAGTTATACATATGGTTTTGAAAATGTGATTAGAAGACACTGATAAGCTAAATAATTTTTCTCAATACCAATGAAATTCTTGGCCATACTAAAAAACCTTTGTGCCTTGATTGGTATTAACTGGTCTGTTCATTCTTTTGAGTTTGTAGACTTCAATTCCCAGAGCCATGGACACATCAACTTTGTTAACTAGCAATACACCACTTAAAGTTAAATTTAAAATAATTTATTAAATCATTACCATGTTCAGAAAACTCTGTTTAGGTGCTTCTGGGGCTGTTGATGTGAATAAGACACTAGGTCTACACCTTCAAAGGGGTTACAATGTAAGAGCAGAGCTTGGGCAAGTCTGAAAACAAACATACTGTAAGATAAAAAAAAATAGCATAAAAGAGGAGGAAATATGGAGATCTAGTGGACAGAGAAATCAGAGCTGATTTCAAAAATCAGGAAAATCCCAAAGAGAAGGTGAATTTTAGGATGGGTCTTATATAGAATAGATATGATTTCAAAAGACAGAGATAATATTTAAACTTTCAAATAGTCAATTTGGACAAGTTTTTATTAGGTTTCTAACCAAGCATTACTTAAGGATTTTGGCCACTTTTCTTTAAGAGTAGTGACTTTGACAAAAGATCTGTAGCTATTTTTATGCCATTTGAAATGAATGTAGTATATTAGTATACCCTTGGAAAATAAGCAATAAAAGGTGAGAAGCTTCTGTAGGACATGCATGCATATCTATAGAGTGAGCCAAACCCACAAAAGTATACTTTGGAAAATTTCCAGACACCAAGAATAAACACAAGTATGTGTGCATGTTTACAAGTAGTAGAATACAGAACCAGCAAAGGTAGGTCAGCCTCGAATGACAGTGTTTTGTGCTTCATTTACTAGGCAGTGTGGGCTCATGGAACGTTTCTGAGCAGGTAGTGATGCGACTGGACTTGGGTTTTGAAGATTAACCTCGTCTTGGGAAGCAGGACGCTGGATACATGGAGATCTGTGGTCTCTAAGACAAGAGTGCTCAGGTTATCACAAGAATATTCATAAGGAAATGGATGGTCATGATGGTCTAAGCTAGAGTGGTGGCCACAGAAATGGAATGTGGGGGATAGAAATGAAAGATACTATCTTAACTAGAACTCTTTGGGTTGCAAGGAGGAGAGATACATTCATGATATTTAAAATAAAAATGGATGAGAATATTCTAGGTGTGGGAACGCTCATGAGAATTCAGGAATTCAGATGAGCCTCCTGGAAATCGGAATTGGGAACTAGATCTGTATCACATGCCAAGTTGTACCACATGGCTCTAAGGAGATGCTTCCTTGCTTGCCTCGGCTACCTCTGTAGGTCTGCTCCCTCTCCGTGCCTTCCTGACCACCTTCCTCTACTTACTCAGGATTCTCCAGACCATACCTTCAATGGACACATGACTTTATTTGCCCCAGAACTTTATGGCCCTGATGCCACCATCAGCTTCAACTTCTCTAGCTATTTAGCAATAGTCTCTTAGCTTTTCAGTTCCAAAATTCCCTGAGATAGACTGCTTCTTGGCCCAAATGGCTTTTCTCCTCAGATCTGTGGACAGGCTGCTCTTGCTGGTGCTTGGACTACATCTCTCCAAGATGTAGTCAACTGAGGTCAACTGAGGTCGGGTCACAGTGGAGTCAGAGTTGAGTGCCAAGCACTGATAAAAGCACAGCAGTGCAGACATGGCCCTTTCTTCAGAGATTGTGATGGGTTGGGGAGAAGGGACGAGATGCCTCCAAATATTTCTTATCAGTTGTGATTCATTGTCAACTTGATAACTGCCTAGATGGGAGTTTAGAATTTGATCCTGGGCATCTGGAAGAAATGTGGTGCCATTATCCAAAATTAAGGACAGTACATTGGGGAACTAGTTTTGTGGGAAATGGTGAGTTGGGTTATTGATATTTAGATAATAATGTAAAGCCATTCTCTGTCTGGGTTTTACTGTAAATGGATAGATTTTCTGGGGCAAGATTAAATTATAAATATAGATTTGCCATATGACCCAGCAATACCATTGCTAGGTATCTACGCAGAGGACTTAAGGGCAAAGACACAAACGGACATTTGCACACCAATGTTTATAGCAGCATTATTTACAATTGCAAAGAGATGGAAACAGCCAAAATGTCCATCAACAGACGAGTGGCTAAACAAACTGTGGTATATACATACGATGGAAT
>PVIY010045524.1:0-19025 GCA_004026745.1 Myrmecophaga tridactyla | reverse complement strand
TATCTCGATTGGTTTAGTTTGGAAGTTGATTTCCTTCAGTAGCTAAAGCCTTGTATTTGCAGGATGGGTGTGGAGCAGGATGCAGGGCGGGGCACAACAGTGTGGTGATGCATTGCAGCACAGGTATAGGCACAGGTTGGGGATGCTGCGCTGGTGCTTGTGAGTGTAGGTGCCCAGTGGTGGGAGGATGTGGCTGTGCACGTGCATGGATCTGGACGGTGGGGCTCTAAGGTGTGCTGGTCTTGGCTGTGTGCATGCACAGAGCTCAGGGCAGCAGGGCAGCACTATGCCTGCATGTGCAGGTCAATGCTTGCTCTGAGCTGGGAGGGATAGGCATGACTGGGCCATGTGCATGCGCTGATCTGGAATGGCTGTAAACTGATGTACACTTGCACAGAGCTGGGGGTGGGGGTGGGGTTGTTGCATGACTGTATGGGGCAGGTATAGTCTGAATATGCAGGTAA
This sequence comes from Myrmecophaga tridactyla, assembly GCA_004026745.1. Taxonomy (NCBI): domain Eukaryota; kingdom Metazoa; phylum Chordata; class Mammalia; order Pilosa; family Myrmecophagidae; genus Myrmecophaga; species Myrmecophaga tridactyla. Next base: position 18,561 of record PVIY010045524.1, on the reverse strand, counting down.
GTGCCCACAGCCTTTATGCATTATCAACCACCTGCAGGGGGCAGGGACCGGGAGGTAGGGCTCAGGAGGAATGGGGCAAGACTGCACTTTTGCAGGAGAGGTGGTTTGGGCTGAGCAGGTGTGCACGTGCTTGGGGTGGGGTTGTTGGGCAGGCCCTAGGAGTGCAGAGAAGGGGGCTGGTGAATGGGGTTCAGGTGTGTGGGGTATGGGGTGAGTTCTGGGTCATGGGGCTGCTCTGGTGAGAGTAGTGCATCAGGGGACACAGCTTGGCTTACTTCCTGGTCCCGTCGCTCCGCACCCCCTCCAGCCTTCTGCATTAGGCCATTTGCACCAGCCAGATGGTCTCCAGTTCTCTACATCTAAGTTCCTCAGCTTTTGCAACCAGGGCCTCCCTGTGTGGTGTAGAAGACCCTTCCAGGTCGCTTACCCCTTGGAATCACATCTCAGTCACCCTCCTGTCCCTTCTCTAGCTGTTCCTTGGAGCAGGGGTGAACTCGACCTATCCTGTTCTGCCATCTTCCCAGAACTCCCGTTTGTTCTTCTGAAAGTTCAAATACATTTCTTGTCTTCTAATTTGCTTATTCTTTCTTCTGACTCTTGAAATATACTGTTGTGAGTCTGTAATGTGTTTTTAATTTGGTCTATGGTATCTTTCATCCCTGTGATATCTGATACTATCCTATTCTTTCAGATTATTCTTTATGCTCTTCTGGTGTCTTCTTGGTATCCTTTATATTGTTATGAACAACCTTAATTGGCTATTCAAATTCTGAGTCCCATCAGATGAGTTAATTTGGTCATTTGGCTTAGCCATATCTGCCTTGTCCTTCACGTGATTTATGATCTTCTGTCATAGATGGGGTATTTTAATGTCTTAAGGTAACTTTGAAGATGTATTTCCTTGCCTCATCTAAGATTTTTTATCTCCTTGTATTAGCTTTGAAGCTCCCCATTTGGATTTGGTTTGCCCTTCTTTCCCCATGAGACCAAGTCCCTGATATCACGGGGGCATTGGAGTTCTAGTTTGGGCTTTGTGTGAGAGCTAGGCAGATAGGCAAGTTGTCAGACTGGCGTTTTCTCTCCTGCCCAGCAGATGGTGCTCTTGAGACTCCTGTTCCCTTAGGCCCACCTGACCCCAACCACAGGTGCCACACCTGAGGCATCTAATCTTTTCTTTCCTTGTGCCTTTGGGGTTTATCTGCTGCAGTTTTTATTTTTCCTGTGCAATTAAGTCTTTGACAAAATAGGGTTTTTAATGTAGCAGTTGTTCTGGATGGTCTCTGCGAGTCTATTAGCTATTTGGGGGAGAGGAGTGAGCCCTGCCCTGCAACTCCTTGTTCCATCTTCCAGTCAACAAGTTCCTAAAAGACTCCTTAACCCGAAAGGCTAAGAATCTTGCTTTGGGAATTTTTTTTTCTTCCCTAGGAGAAAACGCCAGGTTTAATAATTGATAGAAATTTTAATCTCCAAATAGAAAATCAGTGAGGATCTCTGGCACTCCTTTAATGGGTGCCAGCTACCAACGTCCAGCTGAGTGGTAGGGATACCTCTTCTCTCCCACAGGGTGAGCAGTGGCATCCCTAGGCCTGACCACAAAGAATGTTGATCTTAGAGCATTGGGCACAGACAGGAGATATGTAGTTTTCTCAAGCTGTGTGGAAACTTGTGTGTGTTCAGTGCAGAGGTCGATTTTCTCCTTTTCCTCCAGTGGTGGAACTCGTGAGTACCCTCCAGGGACCCACTGGCTGTCCCAAGGCTAGTCCCTAACCTGGAATCTGCCATCAGAACTAGATCCCGCAGAGAGCCGTAGCAGAGGTGTGACAATTCTGATTCCATGACCGATGTGCTCCCCTTCTCACAGGCTGGAAAGCTAAGGCCATATGAGTACATACCCAAAGAGCCTAAGTGTGTCTGATAAACATGGGCCAACATTTGTTCACACCTTACTGTGGGTGCTTGACAGTGTTCGAGTGAGATCAGAAAATTTGCTGGCCTCCCACCCCCAGCATCACCCTCCAGTTGTCAGTTATTAGAAGTCCACTGTGTGATGAAAGCCTTGGCAACATTTAATTTTTTTTTCTTATTGAATAATCTTCCATTATTTGTATAAATAGAATGTGGCTAAAGCATTTGCCTCTTTGAAGAAGCAGCCCAATGTAGTAGAAAGACCGCAGACTTTGGAGTCTAGCAGATCATATATTTCTCTAGCTCCCACAGCTATTGGCTGTGTAACCGTAAATGTGTGTAAGGTTCAGAGCTTCAGCTTTCTCCTCTGTAAAATAGGGCTAGAGCACCAAATTCATGAGTCTGATTTGGTAATCATATAAGATTATTTATGGGTAAGTATTTATTTAAAATAATACCTGTCTTTCAAGACGTAAATGAGTATAAAGTGACTAATTCATACAAAAAGCTTAATAAATGCTAGTCGTTATTAATCCATATATGGGAATTTAGTTTTAGACAGACTGTCTTAGCATTTGACTTTGGAAAGTTACAACCTGCCATGAGAGGGAAGGACCTTAGAAATCGCCCAGACTATTTCCCTCACTGGAGGGAAAAAGAACCCAAGGCTCAGAGAAGCAGGCCGTTGTACTGCTATGTGGCTGCAAAGCCAGGACAAGAGGCCAGCTCTCCCCAGCGTGAATTCCAGTGAGCTGTCCACAGCACCACAATGCTTCTCAGCAATGCAGCATGTGTTCTTTGTCCCTCGCCAAGATGCTCACCATACTGCGTCATCATTTTCCTCCCTACGAAACTAACTCTAGACAGCTATATTAAAGTATCTTCCCTCATTTCCAGAGTACAAGCCCAGATTTGTCCATACTCGACAGACGCGTTCCTTGTCAGTTGAATTTGAAGGCAAGATATATGACATAAACCTAGAAGAAGAAGAATTGCAAGTGTTGAGACCAAGGAACATTGCCAAGCGTCATGACGAGGGCCCCAAGAGGCCTGGAGGTCGCCGGGCCGCCAGCAGTGGGAACGGAGAGGGGATGCTGGCAGACAGCGGCAACGCCGTGGCCCTGCCCACCACTGTCCGAGTGACACACAAGTAGGCGTGAAGGGTGCACTATTGAGGTTGAGTTCAAAGTTTCCCCTTGTCCCTTTACAAAAAGTCATACCACTCGGCAATATGGTGCCTGAGGAGCTGCCCCACGTTACACTTGTTGGTTAAGAAGCCTTAAAGGGCCCAGGCAATTGTAGCTTTGGACATGTGCTTTGGGTTCACTTTCATATTAAGGCTGATTCAGCTGGAAATTGAGCCAGAGTAATCCTGCCACATCTTGACTTAGCAGACATGGAGCTCGTGCCCTTAAGCATAACCCTTTGTAAGAGTCTGGAAAACAGATGGAAACAATTACTGGGACTATTGGGGACTCTTCCGTGCTCATGGCAGCTGTTGCTCAAAGTGGTTGCCCCGTAACAATCTGAGAAATGAAACACAGCCCAGGGAAGGATGGTAGGTCCTCGATAAAAGATGGCATGGATTGGGAAGGATGAAAGAAGCAGAAACACTTAACCTGTCCAAATCACAGACAGCACGGGGCCTTGGAAGTCATGGTAACAAGGAAGGGAGCGATTCTATCATAGCTTTAGTGAATTTGCATGGTTTTTTGGTTCCTTTCAAAATCTACTTACACTCCTGGTGGAGAAATATTTTCTTCCTGAATTAGCCAACATCTTTATTTTCTCTTCAATTTTATCATTTTGCTGAGGGCAGGGTGGGGGAAGACCATGAACTCTGCGAGGATTTTTATCTTTGGGTACGTTTTCCCTGTGCTGTGTAGTTTTTATAGTTGGATTTTTTTTTTTTTTAACATGGGCAGGCACTGGGAATCGAACCCGGGTCCTCTGGCATGGCAGGCAAGCATTCTTGCCTGCTGAGCCACCGTGGCCCGCCCCCTGTGCTGTATAGTTTTTAAAGTTATACATGAGGGGAGCTAGACCAGGATTTGTTTCCCTTATAGTATTTCTAATATTTTTTGTTTCTTCAGGTGCTTTATACTTCCAAATGACACAATCCATTGTGAGCGAGAGCTCTATCAGTCTTCCAGAGCCTGGAAGGATCACAAGGCGTACATTGATAAAGAGGTGAGCCCTGCGTGTGTGCTGGGAGCACAGATTCCAAACTCACACTTGCCTGCAGTGGCCATTTGCTAAAACATACCCTGTATATATTCTATGTTTTTTATAATTATGTGAGAAATAGGAAAACAATCAAGGTATTTGTTTCCCCGGCAAATTAGTGCTAGCCTTCACTGAAAAGAAAATAGAGTGTGAGAAGAGAGCAAGGATTGACTCGACGACCTTTTGAAATCTCTGTGATAAGATGATGTAACTGTAAAAGAAGTGTCTGTTATGTTTATAGCGCATTGGGTGGAAAGCAGAAGTAGCCAGTGGCTACTATGCCCAGTTTGTTTCCAAACTAATCATCATCTCAAATGAATATTATAATTATGGGACACAGAAAATAAGGTGAAAAGAAAGGTACTTTGGAAAGAAAGTTCTGGTCCTAAAAGGTAGTTGTTCAAATACATTTTCCAGATTGAAGCACTACAAGATAAAATTAAGAATTTAAGAGAAGTGAGAGGACACCTAAAAAGAAGAAAGCCTGAAGAATGTGTCTGTAGTAAACAGAAGTAAGCATCTATCCATCCCATTCTCTACTTTCCAAACTCATTACCATTTGCACAAGCTAAAGTGACCAGTCCTGGGTGTATTTCTTTGTTTTATGAATTGAAACTTAAATTTAAATGCATTATGATGTATTGTAATAATCTGAAATATTTAGAACAAATTAGATATGTCATAATCCCAAACAGAAGATTGGAAGAAAAATGTCCCATTAATTAAGCTAAAAGGTTACAACAAAATAAAGTTTTCCTTTTATTTTGCTTTCTTTATTTAAAATGAATTGTTTAATTGAATGAAAGTTTATGAAGCACTTCTTAATCCTTTTGCCTGCAGTTATTACAATAAAGAGAAAGGTGTAAAAAAGCCAGACAAATTAAAGAGCCATCTTCACCCATTCAAGTAAGTAACTGTTTTCCACGTTTGCTGGGCTGACAGCTGTAATGCACTTCTGAAAGGCTGAGGGACTCTTGTGTTCTAAGCGGTGCCTGTTCGGAAGAAGTGCATTCACCCGGAAGGGCATAGAGCTCAAGAAATTGAAAACAAAGCCCTATACCCTGCCAGGGGACCACACAATGCTTCTGGAGTCCTTTGAGAGAAAGCCAAGTGGAGTTCACTCTGATTCCGTATGCACTCTTGATCTCATTTAAGGGGATGGGTAGATAGCATTTCAGTGCTCTACTTTTTTGTAGAGAATGGTTGAGAGATGTAGACTCTTATGATTAAGGCACTATATTCTATGGAGCAGCCGGCAATAGTGTTGAATTCTGAAAGTAGGAAGAAATATACATATTTTTAAAATAGCGGTAAAATTTGCACTGAATGAGACTTAGTGTTTGAGCCTCAACAGTGTTTGAGTGGCTTAGGGGAAAAACAAAGTAATAAAGAAAAAGAAAGTTCTTCCTAAGTCATCTTGTAGAATTTTGTGAAAATATTAGCAATCTTCTAGTCCAAGCCATTTAATTCAGTCAATCTTCTAGTCCAAGCCATTTAATTCAGTATTTAATTCTGAATTAAATCAAATCAGATTTTATGTCTGATAAATATTGAGCCATGAGGAAATAAAGTGTCTTATACAAAGGGGAATCCCAGAGATTCACCTACACATTTATTTCCATCAATGTTTGAATGTAAGCAAGGAAGAAAAATGTTGATCCTATTGATGCTCAGTAAAGTTCTCTGAGCTGCCACTTGAATTTCCTTTCATTGTAGCTGATTATGTTTTGAGGCCCCTGAAAAATAAAAGTCATCTCTTATTATGTACCCAGTACCGTGCATGTAGGTATCTGCATGAGAGTCATAGCAGCAATCATATCTTTAGTCAAGAAGGTCCTTTCTGAGCACTAACAAACCCCTTCTATTGGAATAGGGAGGCTGCTCAGGAAGTAGACAGCAAACTCCAACTTTTTAAGGAGAACCGCAGGAGGAGGAAGGAAAGGAAGGAGAAGAAGCGCCAGCGGAAAGGAGATGAGTGCAGCCTGCCTGGCCTCACCTGCTTCACCCACGACAACAACCACTGGCAGACGGCCCCGTTCTGGAACTGTAAGTTGTTCATCCCAAATCCCACTTAGCTCCACCATGCAGGGAAACGGTGACTCATGCAGCGGCTACTTAGATGAGGAATCCAGAAAGAGTCCAGAGGGAAGCATTGTATTATTTTCTATGGTGTCAACTCACATCATTTTGGCAAAAATTACTTCTTCAATATTGGTGGTGGTAGTCATTTGTTTTAAAATGACAAGTTTTTCCCTGGGTTTTTTTGTCCTTATAATGTCACTTCACAGAGTGCCCAGTACCTGAATACCTACTCAGAAAGATGGTTCAATAACTAAATGAATGGAGAAGCAATTTTGCCACAAATATGTTTTGTTTCTGTTTTACTTCAAATGGATACTCTAAATACAAAAAGGAAGTTTAAATAAAAAATGATGGGGATCATATCCTACTTATTTTCCATTCCACTGCAACACCTAATATCTGGTTTACAGAATAATAGGGGCTCAACAAAATATTGGTTTTTATGTTGCATTGCTGAGGATATACAATTATAAGAATTGTGCACTTATAAATTTCTTATATGCACTTTAGTTGTCTTTGTGCAATTTTTTGTAAAGCAGTATAGAAACCATACCCTACCTTCTTATGGTACGCCGTCTGGTGTGAAGGCTTGCCATCCTGTGGAGTAGATGAAACAGAATCTTAGCATTTGAAGGATCATTGGATACCACCCAGGTCTGTGTTTCTCAATCTGGAATTTGGAGACTCTTAGGAATCCACAGAAGATTCTTTGATGACCTCTAACATCTGTTCCTGAGAATTTTTAAGATTTTATGATTAAAATCACATTTAGACCAAGCACTTAAAAGTTAAGCACTCTTAACTTTTAAGGCAGTTCTGTAATCTAGGGTGTGGGGACCTCTGAGGGTGATCCATTCGGATTACTGGGGCCCTACTTTCTGCTGGGCACTGGGCACCGGTGGCGCATCAGTGGGCAAGATATACCTTATCTGTGCCCTTCTAACACATTCTGATGGCGGGGGAGGGAAGTAAATGACATAAATTTACGGTAGTAGTAAATACCGTCAAGAAAATGGTAAACCAAGTCTACAAAGGCCTTTCTGAGAAGTGAAATTTAAGCCAACGCCTATAGGGTTGAGACATCTATCCATGAGGAAGGGGTGTGTGGGTGAAGGGTGGGGGGACCCCAGGCAGAGGGAAGTACAGTTATCTTTAACATCTAACCACTGTGTTTACAGAAAAGAAAATGTGAACTTTAAAATGTAAAGACCATGAAATATTGAAACGGATAGCCTGCCGAAGTTTTTTTCATTCTTTTTCATTTTTGCGTTTTCCTTTTTTACCCAACAGTGGGATCTTTCTGTGCCTGCACAAGCTCTAACAATAACACTTACTGGTGTTTGCGTACAGTTAATGAGACGCATAACTTTCTCTTCTGTGAGTTCGCTACTGGCTTTTTGGAGTATTTTGATATGAATACAGATCCTTATCAGGTAAGATGGTATGTTTTCATTTTATGAAGTTTGTAGAAAATAGAATAACCAGGAAATAAGCTCAACTATATTTTCCTGACCTCCTCGCCTGCAGCTCACAAATACAGTTCACACAGTAGAACGAGGCATTTTGAATCAGCTGCATGTACAACTGATGGAGCTCAGAAGCTGTCAAGGTTATAGACAGTGCAACCCAAGACCTAAGGGCCTTGAAGTTGGTAAGGAAAATAAATTTTTTTTCTATGTTACCTGGAAAATTCTTTGTATCACCAATATTTTGTGCCTCTGAAAGTCTTACATGTATAGGAAAATACAGTTTTGGATACTTATGGGGGAAACTCTCTAGGCAATCCCAAACATCCTCTTTATCTTTAATTTGACTCTGGATATGTTAATGAAAAACTTAATGCATGGAAAGATTTAATGAGCTTTTCATTCCAATTCCTTCTACACCTCTATTTTATTAGTAAATCTGAATTCCTAATTAGAAGATGAGATGAAAGCTTTGGGGATTTGTTCTTGCTGTCAACAGTCATAAGATATACTCTAGGTAAAAGAGGATATCTTTTTTTTTTTTTTTTTTTTTAAGGCAGCTTTGATGGAAGCACACAATATCCTATTTCTTCTTGTCACAGTTTGGAGCTCCCCCAGTTGAGTCCCTGCCCATGACAGTGAATTAGAATTCTTTTGCCAATTTTCCCCATGTCTCTTTAAGGACATTTCAAGGCATCAGTGTGGATAATATCTGAAACTAAACATATTTGGGCAGCTTGTACACTTGGGATCTGAAAGGATAAGAAGGTCTCTCTGAAATGAATCAGATGTTGCTCCTTGGTCTGCAGGGTTTAACTAACCAACCTCTTTCTCCTGTGCCTCATGGGGTGTGCAGTTCTTTTTGTGTCAGCCCTGCTCTTTTCTTGGTGAATGAGAAGACTCATTTTCTTCCATAATTCCTGTAGAACTGTTAATATCAACTGTCCATAGAAGAAAGGAGAAGCAGCTGAAGCAGGTCAGGGCATTGGCATCTATATCAGTGAAGAGAGCTGGGCTCAGGAACCTGCCGAGCCCTTTGTTTTCAAAGGGCTGAGTTTTCTGGCAGCCCTTTGAGTGTTTTTGGCATCTGAGTTTTCTGTTCAAGATTAAAGTAGGCAGCTCTTCTTCAAGTCATGTGGCTTGAAGAAAGCGTTCCCATCCTAGAGTGATCTACTTCACTGCCATTTCTACCATTTTAGGCTCCTAAAAGCATTCCAACTGTGGCTGTCCCATAATATGACGTATGTCCTGGGAGAGGGCACATTCCAGTGGTCAGTCAGCACTTGTCTGTGAACACATTAGTGGAGGAGGCTGCCAGCCTGGACAGGACTGGACTTGCACAATAACGTCTTTTGGCCACTGACTCTACTCTGTTCAAATCTTTTCACATATGCTACTTATCTGTTTCCCTCAACTCTTACCCCCAAAAATAAAAATTGTCCACCAAGGCCTGGAAACTAACCAACTATTAGAGGCAATAGATATTACACTCAGATGTTTCTCCCCCAAAGAACATCGCAGACAAATTTCTCAGTGATGACATACAAACTCTAGTTAGTGAAATCTGATGGAATCTCTTAATGGTGAAATGACATACCAGGTGGAGCCAGTTAGTATTCATGCTTCAGATAGCCCTCTCTAGCTTCTAGACTGTTCCTAAAAGATAGGATTATTAGACTTTTTTCCAAGTGTTTTGTCTAAAAATAACAAACGTAACTTTTACTGAGAATTACTTGGACTTCTACTTTTCTGACTGCTTTAAAATTGGCTTTTCTCCTTTTCTCACCCCCCACCCATTTTTGCATTTTTCCATTTTTCACATGAACTCTTTTTCTATTTATAGCTTTCAATCCTCATTTTGAACCTAATAGAAAAGCTCTGCTGGACTTCAGCACTTTATGTATTTAACACAATATATTTCTTTCTAGGATGTAGATGTTGTGCATGGAAAACTACATTGTGAATGATTTTATGAGTCCTAAAGCTAACATAAGTTACTCTTGTATTTTCCTATATCAGGAAATAAAGATGGAGGAAGCTATGACCTACACAGGTATTCATACTTTTTTATTCTCCTTGGCAGCATCTTTCCCAATAATTGCATGATCCAGACATTTTAACTAATTTCTGTTTCTTACTGTGTTGCACAGCACATAGCTTGGGGTGCATGCATGTTCTAACAATATTCTCTGCCATATTTGTCCTTGGTTACAGATCTGTCATTTTGCTTTTAAATCAGTTCACTGTCACAATAAGTTGTCTTTCAGAGCATTTACTCACTCCCATGCTTCTTTGCTTGTTGAATGATGCTTTTAAGTATGGAATGATGTGAATGGGAAAACAGATGCTGTCTTGGGAGTTGCTGGGGAATCATCTCTTGTGGTGCATACACACTGATTTCACAGGGAGGTGTCATGGAAACTAGAGGTTTTTATTAAATGTAACATCACAACAGAGGCACAAAAGGAGAAAAGGGAATTTTAAAGGACTCCAAAGCAGAGGTAAGAGGAAAGAGGAGAGCTTTTTTGTTAACACTGGTGGTGAGAAGCAGTGGCAATGCAATTTAGAAAACTCCACCGAGGGGTGCCAACTGCAAAGAGTGTGACAGGAGTTGGGGAGGGGGCACCTCAAGTCTAGATACTTAAGAAAGGTCTTGACATAGCATATGGGCTGTGCTGCTGGAATAGTGCCAAGACAATAGTGCCTGAGGCTCAAGAACTTCATAAACAACCTTCACCCCAGTTATGTCCCCCATGCCCCTACCTCTGTGCTTTGAAGGGGGACTCGGACCATGTCGCTTGGTCTCTCAGCAACTTCAGCCCTTACTAATTTTCTATTTCAAGTGTAGACCTCAGGTGAATCTGTTAGAAATGAGCCTACCAAGTGGGGACTGCAGGAAGCCTGAGGGCAGAATGTATCCATGCCGTAGTTAGTGAATCCTCTTGGGAGAAAAGCTTCTGCCAATGAAATTTGGACTGTTGGCACCATCCATATCATTATCTTCTCAGAGAAACCAAAGAATATTGTTGTTCCAGGTCCCCTGTTCCGCCCGTTGCCACCTCCTCCAGCCTCCTGAGTCACTGCCCCTGGTCCCCCCATTTAGGGGCCAGCCCTTTACTTTGGCTGTAGGTTAAAGGACAATATGAAAGGTGGCGGTGAAGATGCAAACAAACAAATGAAGGAAGCAGGACTTTGGAGGTTGTTTTATAATCATTTATATATATATATATATATATCTCCTTTTTCTTCTCTCTACTGCTTTTCTTCTTCTTTTCCCTCACTTTGTCCCCATGCCAACACCATGTCACCCCTCACACACAAGACAAACCAGAAGAACCGGATTTAAAGCCAATTTCACTCAGGAAATGGGCTGATGAGTAGTATCCCATACTCAGGACGATTTTCCCCAGGGTCACATTAAGAAATCTCTGAGTTGTGACATTTTAAATAGAGCTAACACTAAGTATTGACTTTTCGATGCTCTCAATTTTGTAGCTATAAAGGATTTTCAATCTGGCTTCTTTTGTATCTGCCATAAAAAAGGTAAAAGGGTATTAATGGGTTATTTGAGACAAGTCTGGTCAGAACAGTCAGAGGGTTATTTTCTGTGAAGTCATCCCTGGACAACCTTAAGATTCAGTATATTTAACTTCACCTCAGACATATTGATTAAATGGCAAACATCTGGGACTCTCCTCCATCCCTGTTCCTGCCACCACCAATAATAAGTGGTAGGCCAGATCAATCTTTTCTGAGGTCATTTAGACACAGCCTTGGCAAGGAAAAAATAATTGTTGATGGAATCTTTTTTTCAAGTGAGGTGGCCACTGAAAGCATGCAGGGTGGCCTATTGCTTTCTTCCTCCCCTAAATTTTTATCAAATGACCAATCAAAAGATGTTTTATAACTCAAGATTACTAGCATTTTCAGCCCCCACCATTGCATAATCCATGAAGCAAGCCACCTTTCATTTGATATCTGTTTTACAGGCAGGAAATCAGGAGATGCGTTATTAAAAGTCTATGCCTAGTCCCACTTGGTGACTCAAATGCAGTCTTTGACGTGGCCTTGCCTAATCGCCGTATCATGTTGGATTGAAAGGGAATGGATTCAGAACAAGCTACTTTATGCTTTGAACTGCTGAAAAGAACGGCCATCTGTTCTCTCTATGGCAGAGCAGACCCCTACATTGCTGTTACCACTTAGACTTTTAGAGGACTTACTATAAAATTTTTTATTGTTAATTAAAATGTATGTTAATCTAGAAGTTGATTACAAAAGAGTGTGAAAGAATAGCCAAATTGGAGAATTTGAAATTTGAAAATTCAACATAGTACTCTCAGAAATTACCCTGTATAATAGTGTATTTTTAAACTGCCTTCTTTTTTTGTGGATTTTCAAAAATCAATGTTTAGACTTACCCAGGTGTTCAAAAAGCAAGTTTGCTCCCCAGTCATCCAATTGTCTTGTTTCTCACTGTGGCATATGTGTAAGACAGGGTCAGCTGTCACGCCAGCACTTACTCACAGGGGTCATTTTTCAGTTAGGATGAGCTCAGAGTCGTGGCACAGCTCAGAAAGTGTCGCTGATGACTCAGGATTTAATTTTTGGCCTGAGTTGAAGGCAATAATTTCTAACGGTGTTGCAAAATAGAGGAGGAACAACAGGTTGAAGGAGTGTTTATTTTCCCCGTTGCCTGTGAAAGCTGATGCTAATGCCCTTTGAGGTCTGAGAAGAACCCCTGGTGTCCAGTGACAACGCAGGGTCCACAGTCAGTTCCTGGCAGCTTTAAAAGGCCAGGGCTGCTTCCTCCTGGCCCTTTCACTACAAGCCTTACAGGCCAGTGGACCATGTCATGCTCCCACCTCAGCCACCATGCTTCCGTCCACACGGCTTTTGCTTATTTTGGTTCTCTTCCCCGTACAGAGACGGTGCATGCCCCGCAGGTGCAGCTGGGTGTGAGCGGTTGTGCAGCAGTTGGGTTGCACACAGGGGTGCTGAAAGTGGACTTAACTTGGGTTCAAATCCCCGCTTGTTCCTGAACAAACAGAGTCTGGCCCGTACTAAACCCCAGTAAATGAGGGTATTATTGGTGGCACGCAAAGTATTTAGACAAAGGACTAGTATAAGTGATATAATTCCAAAGAATGTCTCTATAAATTTATTTAAAGTTGTTTATATGCTATAGAATTTTACATATTTGATATGTAAATAACATGCGTTTTAAAATATATATATTTATAGTTTTATATATATTTTTATACTTTGACATATATCTATTCTTAAAAGAAAAAAGATTCATGGCGCCTTTACCATGCCTGTTATCACTCATCGGCAACTACTAGTTAAGTATATGAGTCCATTTTCTGATCTGCCTAAGCCTTGTGAGTGGGAAGAAAAAAAACAAATGTTTACTGTTTCTGCTTCACGTTGCTTTATGCAGCTTCCCCTTGATCTCTTCTCTTGTTAGACCTCAGGGGCTCTGCTCTGTGTTTTAGCTGCCTGGCCCGCATTGTTGGGTTCTTCTGTTGAATGTGATCAAGTCTGAAGTCCACCTAGAGCTCCCCCAGGAGACAGCTCAGAGTCAGGGTGTGGGATTAAAGGGTCTGAGGAGAGGGCCGTCCGCGGTGACAAGGGGACTGAGGCTCTGGCTTGTTGAGCCTAGGTCTGAGCTGGGGCTGCTACATTGAGATGCGCTGCTGAAGAGCACGTTACCGCTAACATAAAACTGGGACTCCGCAGGACGGACCATGGCTCCTCGTAGGACCTCGTTTTTCTTTACACAAGAGAGGCCAGCTTGGATGAGTCAGGGTTTGAGTTAATCTAAGCTCTGAGAGGATGTTCTTAACTTTTTCTTACTTTCCCATGAATTCTACTCAAAGTGCTGCAGTCCTTGTCCCATAGAGGAGTCTGAAGTATAGCGTTTACAAAACTCTAAGATCCTTCTCAAACTGAAGAAAGAAATTTACCTTTAATCTGTTTTGAGAGAGAGAAAAGAATGGGGAAAAAATTGTCCTCATTCATCCATTCAACAAATATTTATTGTACTAAGTGACTGCCTCTGTGGAAGGTGCTGCCTTCAAAGGGATTCCACTCACATATTATAATTGTGTGCAAAGTAAGTTGTGTTAAACAAGCACAAAGAGAGCCCCCACCCCACCCCCAATTCACAGAACCAAGGAAAGTTTCCCAAAGAGGAGGTATGAATACAGCATCCTGAAGGAACCATGGGAATGGCCTAGACACAGGATCGTGAAGGAAAAAAGCCCACCCGGTAGGGACAGCTTGTGCAAAGTCAAGGTTCATTTAGGGGACTGCAGACAGCTCAGTGAGACTATAGGGAAGGGAGGAGAGAGAATTGACTCTTGAGCTCAATGGCCTATTTTATGGAACATGTGATATATAGGTACCATGTAATTTGTTATCCAGTTTGTCAGCGCAATGACCAGAAGTTGGGACTGCCCCAGGCAACCAGAAAGAATGATTGATCACCCACCTTTTTTGCCACATGAAAAGTCTCAATCTTTTTCCTGAAACTAGGGAGACACTGAAGAGCTTTAAACTGAGGAAATAATACAGTAGAATTTTGATCATTCAGATTGGTTGACATGAATAGTTTGGGTTTTGGGGGTCAGAATGGGTCAGACCTGGGTCCATTTTGCTAAAACAATATGAAGCTTCTGTGACGCTAGGGCGGTAGCATGTAGAGAAGGGCAGGAATGAGGCTGGAAAAGCAGGTAACAGTCGTGTCCTCTCCGTAAAACAACCGTTTTCTGCTTATGACACTGTTCATTGTCGTTGATCCTAAAAACTCCATGCGTACAAGCTGTCTGTTATCCACCTGTAGACTCTGGTGTGATGTTGCCATTTGGCCATGGTTTTAAAAGCACATCACCCAGAGAGAAAGGCGGCTGCACTTGACACCTACGCATGTTCTTGAATTCTTGAAAACTCTGAGTTTGCTTATTCTAATTATTTTTAAATCAGTGAGACCATATAGTATTTGTCTTTTCATGTCTGGCTTATTTCATTCAACATTATATATTCAAGGTTCATCCATATTGTCACATGCATCAGGACTTCATTTTGTCCTACAGCTAAATAATATTTCATTTTGTATCTATAACTACATTTTGTTTATCCATTCATTGGTTAATGGACATTTGGGTTGTTTGCATTTTTTTTACCAGTTGTGAATAATGCCACTATGAACCTGTGTACAGATATCAATTTGAGTCCCTGCTTTCAATTCTTTTCTGTATATACCTAGGAGAGGGATTCCTAGGCCATATGCTAATTGTATACTTAGCTTTCAGAGGAATGCCAAACTGTCTTCCATAGCAGCTACACCATTTTACAGAGCCCCCAGCAATGAATGAGTGTTCCTATTTTTCAGCATTCTCCCCCAACATTTAATTCCAGTTTCTGTTTTCGTTTTTGTTTTTGTTTTTTTTACATGTGCAGGCACCAGGAATCGAACCCGGGTCCTCGGGCACAGCAGGCAAGCGTTCTTACCTGTTGAGCCACTGTGGCCCGCCCTGTTTTTGTTTTTTAAGCAGTCATTTTAGTGAGTGTGAAATAATATTTCATCATGGTTTTAAATAACATTTTCCTGATGGCTAATAATGTTGAGCATCTTTTCATATCTTTCTGGCCATGTGTATTCTGCTTTGGAGAGATGTCTGTTCAAGTCTTTTGCCCATTTTTAAATTGGATTGTTTTTGCTTTTAAGTTGAAGGATTTCTTAATATATTTTAGATACTAATCCTTTATCAAATATGTGGTTTGCAAATATTTTCTCCCATTGTGTAGGCTGTAATTATACTTGGTGATAAAATCCTTTGACACAAAAATTTTTCATTTTGATGAGGTACCATTTATCTATATATTTTGTTTCGTTGCTTGTGCTTTGGGTGTAAAGTCTAAGAAACCATTGCCTAATACAATGTCCTAAAGATGCTACCCTATGTTTTCTTCTAGGCGTTTTACAATTTTGGCTTTCATATTTAGGCCATTGATCCATTTTGATTTGAGTTGACAATAGGGATCTTCCTTCTTTTTTTGCAAATGGAGATCCAGTTTTCCAACCATTTGTTGAAGAGACTATACTTTCCCAATTGAGTGGTCTTTGCCATCTGTCAAAAGTCAGTTGGCTGATTTCTGAGCTCTCAATTCTATTCCAAGGTCTGTCCTGGTGCCAGTAACATGCTGATTTTTTTGTTGTTAAGAAAATGTCTATGGTTTT
This sequence comes from Myrmecophaga tridactyla, assembly GCA_004026745.1. Classification (NCBI taxonomy): domain Eukaryota; kingdom Metazoa; phylum Chordata; class Mammalia; order Pilosa; family Myrmecophagidae; genus Myrmecophaga; species Myrmecophaga tridactyla. The sequence continues at coordinate 2,637 of PVIY010045524.1, read as the reverse complement.
ATTGTATAATGGGGTAATGAAACAATCTGAACAAATCATCATCTGGATGGTGAGGCAGCTGCTTTCTCCTTCACTTCTTTGGGTTACTAGAGCAACTTGTCAGTAGATTAAGACAAAAAAAGAAAAATTCTTGGAATTACTTAAGTTTTTCCAAGGCATGAGCCGGCCCAACACAAACCTGTCAGATGCAACTAATCTAGCATCCAAACATCATGTACAACCTCAGTGGCAGCTCCCACTCTCATTGTGGCCCTCTGGTTTATGATATTTGGAGCATCTGGAGGAGAGTGTGAATAGTAGCATGAAGAGGAGGGAGAAGGAAACAGCATGTGTGCCTGGCGGGGAGTCTGTCAGCCAAAGTTGTGCAGGCCAAGCCTGAACATATCATTGGTGCAAACCCAAGCATCACTGATGTTCTTTAATAGGAACATCCGGTGGAACCCCACGATGGGGTCTTCATCAGCCTTAGGCTGGCCTACAACCATGCTGGTGATGCAGCTATGTGACGTAGGCTGGTAGTTCTGCGCTGTGATGCTGTGCTGGATTTTCTGGAACAGAAGACTAGACAATTTCTCCACAGTGGCAGCTTTTCCCTGGAACTGCTGTCCTTCTCACATAAAACATGATGTGTCAATATAAATTGCTCCTAGTTGGGTTTTGTCATTATCAAATAACTGGTGGTAAGGCTGAATGAAGCTGGATCCAATCTGCTTCCAAACTGGATTGACTTCCATTCTGGAGCATCACCCAGCCTCACTGAGACTCTAGAGGCTGGCACAATGGCAGCACCATGGCAGTCCAGCACAGTCTACCATGTTGTTTTGATTACTGTAGGTTTGTGATAAGTTTTTAGATTGGGAAGTACAGGTACTCTACCCTCATTTTTTTTAAAGGTGGTTTTAGCTATTCACCCTTTGCCCTTCCATATCAGTTTGATGACTGGCTTTTAATTTCTGTAAATGTTGCAGAGTGTTGTTAGAATTTTGAACGGGATTACACTGAATCCATAAATTGCTTTGGGTAGTACTGACATCTCAACAGTAGTCTTCCAATCCATGAACATGTAATGTCCTTCCATTTAGTTCAAGTCTTCTTAGTTCTGTGAACCTCCTTTATATCTTGGTTAGATTTATTCCTAGATATTTGACTCTTTTAGTTGCTGTTCTGAAATGGATTTTTTTTCCTTGATTTCTTCTGATGGTTCATTGTTGATGTTGGGGCATTGATTTTTGTGCCCTGCTACTTTGCTGAATTCATTTATTAGCTCTAGGAGCTTTGTTGTAGATTTTTCAGGACTTAAATCTGTATAGAGGATCATATCTGCAAGTAGGGAAAATATTTTGTGTGTTACAGTAATTCATTTTCTTATGTTGAACCAACCTTGCATACCAGGAGTAAATCCCACTTGATCATGATATATAATTCTTTTAATATGCTGTTGAATTTGGGTTGTATTTTATTGAGGATTTTTACATCTATATTCATAAGAGATATTGGCCTGAGTTTTCTTTTCTTGTATCTGTTTTTGGTGTAAGGGTAATGTTGGCCTCATAGAATGAGTTAGGGAAGTCCCTATACTTCAGTTTTTGGAAGAGTTTGAACACAATTGGAAATAAGTCTTCTTGGAATGTTAGGTAGAATTCTCTTCTGAAACTATCTCATGGGATTTTCTTAAGAGGTTTTTGATTACTGATTCAATCTCTTTATTTTTCTTCTTGAGGCTATGTAGGTAGTTTTGGGTTTCTGAGAATTTGTCCGTTTCATCTGTGTTATCTAATTTATTGGGATTTAGTTGTTCCTAGTATTCTCTAGGAATACTTTTTATTTCAGCAGGGTCACTAGTTATGTTTCCCTTTGCATTACTGATTTTCTTTATTTGTATCCTTTCTCTTTTTTTGTCAGTCTAGCTAAAGGTTTGTTGATCTTTTCAAAGAAACGACCTTTGGTTTTATTGATTCTTTTGTTTGTTTTGTTTTTTTTGTTTTCTATTTCATTTACATCCACTCTGATCTGCTCTTTGTTATTTCCTTTCTTCTCATTTTGGGTTTAGTTTGTTCTACCTTTTCTAGGTCTTCCAGTTTTGAGGTTTGGTCACTGATTTGAAGCCTTTTTTTTTTCCTTAACTTTTTTTAATTGTTAACATAACATATATACAAAGCAAAGAAAGAAAAAGCAATAGTTTTCAAAGCACTTTTCAACAAGTGGTTACAAGACAGATCCCAGAGTTTATGGGCTACCATACCATCATCTCTATGGTGGGAGGCTAGAAAGATTTTTTTTTCTTTTATCATCACAGTCAGCTTTTATTTTCTTTTTTGTGAAAAATAGCATATACGAAAACACTAAATTTCAAAGCATATCACAATTAGTTGTTGAACAGATTTCAGAGTTTGGTATGGATTACAATTCTACCATTTTAGGTTTTTACTTCTAGCTGCTATAAGATACTGGAGACGAAAAGAAATATCAGTTTATTGATTCAGCAATCATATTATTTGTTAAACTCTACCTTCTCTGTATAACTCCACTTAGCACCTTTGATCTTTCCATCCCTCTCTTTAGGGGTATTTGGATTATGGCCATTTTAAACTTTTTCTCTGTTGGAAGGGGCTGTCAATAATATGCAGTAGAGAGATG
>PVIY010045523.1:0-19027 GCA_004026745.1 Myrmecophaga tridactyla | reverse complement strand
TGTTTCACCTTAAATATCATGATAACTTCTATTATTTTCTTATCTTTGATTACACACAAGTTCAAGGATACCAGAATTCCTCAAATTCTTTGGCCATTCTGAGTTACTTGTCATATAAATTATAAAAGCAAATTATACAATTTTCATATGATGGTCCTATCCAAATGAAATATTTGGCATTGCCCAAATTCTAACACATTAAAAAGACAAAAAAATTAAATAAATAGAATTGATTTGTTAGTATTTGTTTTCATAAGAGTTATGATAAATGTAAATTTAGACACTTGTATACTCTCAAATAACTGGTAAATTCACTCAGTAAAACATGATTAATTCAATTATTTAATTTGTTTATGTTTTCTTAGTTTTATGCTTCCTCATGTCATCACATTTGATACACTGTGTTGTAATTATCCATTTAGCACAAGCTTTTTCTAAGTATTCTAAATTTATTAATTAAAGCACATCAGAATTACCTAGATGATTTGATTGTCTCTCTCTCTCTCTCTTTCTCTCTCTCTCTCTCTCTCACATGTACACACACACAGGAACCTTCCCACAGAACCTTAGATAATTCAGTGTATCCACATTTTTTAAAGTGCCACAAGACAATCTAATAAACATCCTGAGTTAAAGGGACTCTCCTAGAATGCATTTCAGATGGTATTGAAAGTTTTCATTCATCTTTATTTCCTGGTGCCCAACAGTTATTTGCATATCTCTCCAGGTAATTTTTGTTACAAGCCACTTCATTTTTCATATAGAGTATAACAATTTTCTGAATGTTTTTTCCATTTATATCTTAACCCTTTCTAATATATCTTCTATCTGAGTCAAGTCTTAAACAAAAATTATAATATTCCTCTGCTTAAAATTTCCAATGTCTTCATATTCCAAAATTAGGTTGAGCCATATAAAATTACCACTTTTGTAGGTAAACACCGCAACCAAATATTAGCAATTTCATATACTCAACTTAAGAAAGTGCAATCCAAATTTCTTCTTTTTTTTGGTATGCTGCATGGCGAGGTCACATTTCATTATTTTTCCATGTGAGTATACTCACAATTTGTGGAATTTTTGCTTCTCTGTCTGTTTTTGGGGAAGTGCAGGGACTGGGTATCGAACCCAGGTTCCCCGCATGGCAGGCAAGAATTCTACCACTGAACTACCATTGCATACCCCAACCCCACCAAATTTCTTAACATGACCTATAAGCCCATGATGTAATTTGACTCTTGCATATTCTCTGCTCATCTCATGACTGAATTCTTATATTCATCAGAGTGGGACTATTTTACCTTTTCATTAGAATAAATTTGTTCCAGATTCATAGATAAAAATGCAATTCATTTTGTCTGGTACTTTCTTTCTGTTATTATTATTATTATTATTATTATTTTACCTTTTTGATTGCATTAATGCACAAAGAGCTCAAAATTTCCCATTTAACCACATAAATAGCTGCATGCCAGGTACCAAGGGATGTATTGACTTGGTTAGGCAACTATAGAACATCTGAAACAGCAGCTGCAATTGGAGTCACAACCTGGCAAATTTTACAATAATCCACTGTCATATTCTAAAATCCATCCACTTTCTGAATAGACCACATAGGAGTATGAAATGGGGATGTACTTGCATCCTTCAAGTACCTAATATTGGTACTATTTGTTTTTGATTTGCTATTGTGTTAGGTAGAGGCAGTTCTAGTGGTTTGCATTTGGCTTTTTCTACCACAATAGTCCTCACTCCACAAATTAGAAGCCAATGTGGGGATTCTGATAGTTGCTGAGTATGTCTATTCCAACTATGCACAGGCTGGGACTAGGGACCCATGGACCTACTGTGAAACAGACCTGAGCTAAAACTCCACTGACGACCTAACATCCATAAGCCCCTACTCCGACTGGTGGATCACAGTGACATCTTGTGTCTCCTGGAATTAATAGTTCTGAGCCACTGTCTAACAATCTCCAAAATACCTGATCATTTTCTTTTCCCCAGTGCATCATACTTACTCTGGGAAAAGGCTTTAGGCTATTTTTGTGGGTGACTGTAAGGAACGTTAACAGATAAATTTTTTGGCAATGAAGTGGAGTCCTTCACCAAGGGGACTCGGCTTTCCCTTCATTCAAGGAGTTCCGGGTCTAGCTGTCTCATTACAGGGAATTGATTGAGAAACCATCACCTCTTTTTGTGATTCAAGTAAAAGACTTTTTTTTTACTTGATCAGGACACTTCTGCTTATTCAGATCAAGTAAGAGTTTAGTAGACTTCCCATCTATTTAACTTCCAGATACCCCATGATCAACTTGCCAATGCCATAGATCTTTGTGAGTCAGATTATTCTGAGTACTGCTTTGACTTTGCTGTCCATTAAGGTAGCCACACCCACCTTGACTTGGCAATCACGTGCTGCCACTGGACTGCTGCCAACCCAGGAACTGATCATCTCCATTCTGCTTATCGATCAAAGTTCAGTGTTAGCTCTTTCTACGTTAACATCTGACCAATAGAAAAGAGAAACCACAAGCTTTTCAGAGATGAAGTGACTCCCATAAATTTATTCATCACAGTCCTGGAGAAAAGTTTGTCCTCCGGAAATGGCTGGGGTGGGTGAGCAGATCTTGTATGAAAAATCCACTCTTAACATTCCAATCTCACTAAGCCTTTGGATGACTTCACCTATAGTATGTCAGAGCAGTTATGCCATTTTGACTTCAGGTAATGTAGGCCACCTTTTTGCCCATGTTTCAACAAACCACCTGAACAAACTATTTGAGCCCTTTCTAACCCTTTGAGCTTTAGCACTGAATCCACGATCTCTGTTTAGTGGGCCCATATCAATAAAATCAGTCCGATCCAACTTTATGTTCTTTCACCATTATCCCACATCCTTACTCTCCATTTCTACATGTAATTATATATTCTCCTAAAATTTGTCTATATAAAATGGAAAACCTATGTAATTCTTTTGGAGAATAGCACATCTTCTCATGAGTCACACTTTGTATGCCACCTTTTGGGGCCTGTAAGGACTTCAGTCTGGTTAAAATTCTAGAAGAAAAGGGTAGTGGAAGTGGATTATGTGAAGAATTGACAGTATGTTGCAAACCAACTACTTCTGCTCATTTGTTAAATCTTATCTTCTCTATTATAGCTCTTCCTTCTCCTTTGATCATTTTTCCAATCTTTACAGGTATTTGGACTATGCCCATTCTAGCTTTTTCATGTTGGAAAGTGGTGTTGATAATATGGGACAGGGGAATAGGATTAATTGTTCTTGGAGAGGCTAACCCCTATGGGTTTCAGGATTTATCTGGTCTAGGAACCATCTGAAAGTTGTAGGTTTCAGGTAAATAATCTTAGTGCTTGAAAATTTGTAGAATCTCAGATAGAGTCCTAGGTATTTTTTAGGGTTAACAGGAATGGTTTTGGTTGTGATAATTAGCAATATCTAGCTGAAGCTTGCATAAAAGTAGTCTTCAGAAAAGCCTCTCAAGTCTACTTGAACTCTCTTAGCCACTGATACCATATTTTGTTGCATTTATTTTCTCAATTTTGGCCAGGAAGATGTCTGTCATGTGGTGCCAGGGCTAGGATCTTCCCTGGGAGTCATGTCATATGCTGCCAGGAAGAATTTTACCACTGATGTCATGTCCTACAGAGAGGGGAGGGTAGTGATTTTCCTGGCAGAGTTGGGCTTAGAGAGAGAGAGAGTGACCACATCTGAGAAACAAAAGATGTATAGTGGAACTACCTCTTAAGAGCAAGCCTCAAGTTCAAGGAAGGACTTGGGCTATTGACTTGGGCATTCCTAATATTTGAGACAGTATTAGGGCTTCCTAAAGGGGAAAGTTTAATAGTTCCATATTATTTTTTCTCCAATCCTTTAGGGGACTTTGTCATATATATATGGTTTTTTTTTTGTTGTTTGTTTGTTTGTTTGTTTGTTTTGGTTGTTTGTTTTTGTTTTTTTTTGAATGGCCAGGCAGTGGGAAATGAACCTGGGTCTCCAGCATGGCAGGCAAGAATTCTGTCACTGAGTCACCATTGCACCACCCCCAATATTTTAGATTGTCTGCCCAACATACTTTGGGATGTATCTGGGTATTACATTAAGCTATACAGAATTACAAGCCCTCAATTCCATTCCAGGTTCCATGTGTTTAGGTTGCTTAAATGAGTGCTCCAGACAGGTTGAGTCATAATATGTGCTACAGAAAATTTAGGTTTTGGACAAAATAAAGCCCTATTCCATTGGTCTTATACAGTAGGTGAAGTTCTAAAATACAATGTCATCCTTAACCTTTTGTACTGATTTACCTTAGTCTTGACCATATTAGCTTTGTTCTTGTCTCCAATTGTTTCTTTTCCAGTTTCTTTACCAGTTTGTATGTAACAATGCTGACTTTTAGAGCGTCAGAACTCAACTCTGAATCTTAAATATCAAACAGATAGCCAACATTCCAGGGAAATACAACATTATATATATATAGCACAGCATCTCAAAATCTAGAAATAATATTTACAGCTCCAGACTAAATATGACTGCTATAAGAAGATACAATCTAGGCTTCAATTTTCTTATAATCATTTTCTAAAAGAAATCATTCAATATTTATTTGTTTCTGGCTTATTGCGTACCACATAATGTCCCCAAGTTTCATTCACCTCATAGCTTGCCTCAAGACTTTGCTCTTTTCTGTAGCCACCCAATATTCCATCATACATATATACTATAGTTTTCCATTATATTTCTCAGTCAATGTATCCTTCAGCCATCTCCATCCATTAGGCATCATAGGTAATATTCAAAGTAAACAATTCATGTCTCGAATTATCCTCACTTAGCTGCACAATCAACATTCTCAATTTTAGCATTTCATTGTTCAAATAGAAAAATAATTGATAAACACACCCTCACCAGAAAGAAAATTCAAACCTCTCAATAACTCTTGTCCTTCCACCCCAATTATTTACCCCTGGTATTGCTCTGGTGCAGTTTATGTCTTTCTGTTAAATATAGACCATAGCATGCAATAGTAGTTTTCCCCCATATCCCTCTATTATTGACTCTTTGTACAAGATTCATAACTTTGAAATAGTTCATGCAAGAATGTATTTATATTTATAGTATTAATCAGTGGGATGCATGGGTCTTTACAGCTTCTTACAATCATGTTCACTTTCAATATGGAAATATTACTTATAACCCCCTTAATGAACTGCCTTCACTTCTATCCATTACCTTACAGTTAAGTTCAACCTCATTAACAATCCATACACTCATCTCTAGCTCTGTATATCTCTAGGTCCCCTGAATTCTACATTATAAGCTTCCAAGTTTACCTTTAGCAAGGTCATAATGGCAAAATCATACAGTAGCTATTCTTTTGTGTCTGGCTTATTTCACTCACCATTATGTCTTCAAGGTTCATCTATGTTGTCTTATGCTTCAAGCATAACACCTCATTTCATCTTACTGATGGGTAATATTCTATTGTATGTATATACCATATTTTATTTATCCACTCATCTGTTGAGGGGCACTTGAATTGTTTCCATCTGTGTTAGTTTGCAGGCTGCTGGAATGTGATAAACCAGAACTGGGTGGCTTTTATGAAAGGGAATTTAAAAGTTACAAATTTACAGGTCTAAGCCTATGAAATGTCCAAACTAAGGCATCCAGGGACAGCTACTTTAAATCAAGGAAGGCTGATGCATCTGCAACAACTCTGTCAGCTGGTACACTGGTCAATTGCTCCTGGGCTCCATTGCTTTCAGCCTCTGTTCCTGTGGAGGTTTCCCACTTTAGTTCTCCAGGACTGGCTTTCATCCTTTGGCTTCCTTTGGGTCTCTCCAGGTTCTAACTTGCTTAATATCTCATAGCAACATCTGCTGGGTTCCAAGCATCTCCAAACATCCTTGTCTCTGTTATCTACATGTTCACATCTGTTTCAGCTCTGCTGTGAAGTTTCTGTCAGCTCTGAGGCTTCTGTCATTTCTCCAGGTTGTGTCCTTTCTGTCATTTCTCTCATTTCTGTAGTTTCTGCTGTGTCTTCAAAATTTTTCCTCTTCTAAAGGAGTCCAGTAAGCTAATCAAGACCCATACAGAATGGGTGGAGTCATATATCCATCTAATCAAAGTTAATATGCAAATTGGGTGTATGCCTATCTCCATGGAGATGATCTAATCAAAAGACTCCAACCTACAGCATTGAATTGAAATTAAAGAACTTGGATTTTCTGGACATACACAGCAAATTCAAAATGGCACACCATCTTTCAGTGATTGTGAATAGTGCTTCTATGAACATTGGTGTGCAAATGTCTGTTTGTGTCACTCTTTTCAGATCTTCCTGGTATATACTGAGTAGTGGTATTGCCGGGTCATAGAACAACTGGATAGCACAGCTGGATATGTAATTTTCTAAGGAACCACCAAACTGTCTTCCACAGTGGCTATGATATTATACATTATCACCAGTGGAGAATGAGCATTCCAATTTCTCCACAACTTCTTCAACATCTGCAGTTTCCCGTTACTATAATAGCAGCCATTCTAATAGGTGTGAGGTGTTATCTCACTTTTAGTCTCAATCTGCATTCCCCTTATACATAGTGAAAATGAGTATGTGCATTTTAACCATCTATATTTGCTTTTTAGAAAAATGTCCATTCTACCTTTAGCCAATTTTATAATTGGGTTGATTGTTCTTTTGTTCTTGAGTTGTATGATTTCTTTATGTATACAAGATATTAAACCTTTATCCAGTGTGTGATTTCCAAATATGTTCTCCCATTGAGTTGGCTGCCTTTCATCTTTATCACAAAGATCTTTGAGGTACAGCAGCTCTTGATCTTAAGGCATTCCCATTTACCTATTTTTTCTTTTGTTGCTTGTGCTTTGCATATAAATTTTAAGAAGCCACCCCTACTACTAGGTCTTGAAGATGTTTCCCTATATTTTCTTCTAGGAGTTTTATGGTACTGGCTCTTATATTTATGTCTTTGTTCCACTTTGAGTAAATTTTTGTGTAGAGCATAAGATATGAGTCCTCATTCATTCTTCTGGTAATTTATACCCATTTCTCTCATACTCATTTATTGAAAAGATTATTCATCCCAGTTAAGTGGATTTGAGACCTTGTCAAAGATCAATTGTCCACAGATTTTATGGGCTACCTTTGCACTTTCAATTTGATTCCATTGGTCAATATTTCTATCTTTTTGCTAGCACTGTGCTGTTTTGACCACTATGGCTATATAATAAGCTTGAAAATTAGGAAGTATTAATCCTCCCATTTCATTCTTCTTTTTAAAGATATTTTTAGCTATTTGGAGACTATTCCCATTCCAAATGAATTTGATAACTAGCATGCCCAAGTCTTTCATTGGTATTGAATTGACTCTGTAGGTAAATTTGACATTGTAATTGTATTTACCATCCTTATCCATTAGTGGGGAATATATCTTCACTTATTTAGATCTTCACTGATTTATTTTAACAGTGTTTTATAGTTTTATGTATACAAGTTCCTTACATCCCTGGTTAAGTTTATTCCTTAATGGTTAATTCTTTTAATTGCTATTGTGAATGATTTTTTTTCCCCTCAATTGTCCTCTCAGTTAAGCCATTGCTTTTGTAAGGAAACATAACTGATTTTTGCATATTAATTTTGTATTCTGCCACTTTGCTGAACTTATTAGCTCAAAAAGCCTTATCATAGATTTCTGAGGATATCCCAAGTATAGTTTCATGTCATATGCAAATAATGAATGGTTTATATCTTCCTTTATGATTTGGATCCCTTTTATTTCTTTTCTTCTCTGATAGCTCTAGCTAGACTTTCTAGTACAATTGTTGACTAATAATAGTGACCGAGGGCATCCTTGTCTCATTCCTGATCTTAGGGGTAAGGTTTTCAGTCTTTCACCATTGAGTATAAAGTTGGCTATGGGTTTTTCATATTCACCCTTTATCATATCAAGGAAGTTTCCTTTAATTCCTACCTTTTTGAGTATTTTTATCAGAAAAGGAATTTGAACTTTATCAAATGCTTTTTCATCTTTAATCAGGATAATCATGTTTTTTTTTTCCCTTTTGATTTTTTAATGTGCTATATTTTGTCAATTGATTTCCTTATGTTCAACCATCCTTGCATTCCTGGTATAAACCCCACTTGGTCATGGTGTATAATTATTTCAATGTGCCATTGAATTGTATTTGCTAGTATTTTGTTGAGAATTTTTGCATCTATATTCATTAGGGAGGTTGGCCTATAACTTTCCTTTCTTATAGAATCTTTATACAGTGTTAGTACTATAATGATTTAGCTTGAAAAAATAAGGTAGAGTTCCATTTTCCTCAATGAAAGAGTTTGAGCAGGATTGAAGTTATTTATTTTTGTAATGGATGATAAAATTCCCCTCTGAAGCCATCTGGCCCTGGGCTGTTCTTTGGGGAAAGATTTTTGATAAATGATTTAATTTCTTAACTTGTGATTGGTTTGTTGAGATCTATTTCTGCACAAATCAGTGCAGATTGTCCATGTGTTTCTAGGAATTTCCCCATTTCATCTGTGTTGTCTTGTTTATCGGTGTATATGTTCATAATAATTATCTATGATTTTTTTCTTCAGGGCCCATAGAAATTGCACCCTTCTCATTTCTGATTTTGCTTATTTGTATCCTCTTTCAATTTTTTCATTATCAGCCTAGCTAGCTGTACATTGATTTTATTGATTTCTCAAAGATCCAGATTTTGGTTTCATTGATTCTATCTTTTTTTTCCCTCTCTGATTCACTTATTTCTGCTTCAATCTTTGCTATTTCTTTCCTTATATTTTCTTTGGGGTTAGTTTTCTTTTCTTTCCATAGTTCCTCCTGGTGAGCAGTTAAGTACTCAAATTTTGCTCTTTCTTGTTTTTTAATATAAGCATTTAGGTCAATAAATTTCCCTCCCAGCACTTCCTTTGCCACATCCTATAAGTTCTGATATGTTTTATTCTATTTTCATTCATTTCCAGATATTTACCAATTTCTCTGGTAATTTCTTCTTTGACCCACAGAAGTACAGGGCACATGGACATGGGGCACAGGGTGTGGTGTGGTGTGGCGTGGGGGCATAAAGTCATGAATTACAGTTCAGGGGGAGCAGGCTGCACCACAGGGACATCAGGGGTGGGTGTGTAAAGTTCTAGGGTGCTGGTGCCCAAGATGCAGCATGGCTTATTTCCTTGCCTCTTCCTCCCTATCAGTGTACTCCTGAAGGATCTGGGTCCCCATATGGAAAAGGGACCACTAGGACCTGTACACAATCTTGATGTTCTCTATGACCAGCAATCTTGATGTTCTCTATGCTTCTATGTTTCCTAAGGGAACTCGAGACTGTGGAACTGAGAGGGCTGATCTCGCTAGCTAGCTGTGGGGGCAGGTGCTTTCTTGGGCACAGCTTTTTGCCCTCATGGAGTCATTAATGAGCCCACTCATTCTCTCCATCCCAATTCCTCACTTTTTCACCCAGTACCTGACTATATAGTGTAGAAGACCCTCTTAGGTCACTTACACCCTGGGACTGCTAATCCAGGCATTTTTCTGTCACTTCTGTAGTTGGTCCATGGAGCAGGGGTGAATGCAGCCTATACTGTTCTGCCATTATACTTCTTAACTTCCCAAAATACTGCCATTGTGTCAAAAACACTATCACCCAGAGTCTTGCCTTATAAGCTTTTGAGTAGCAGGATCCAGTGTTGGTATTTTGCATATCCCTATTATCAATTCACATCATGAACTACAGTCCCATCTTGATCACTGGAAATAGAATCAATAGTGACTTTTCATCTGGTAAGATTAGAAAACATATTCCATTAACCTCAGAAGCAACTAAAAAACTTGTCCTTAAGATTCTGTTTCTCAAGAATCACTCTTGGTACCAGAATATGTAATCTGTGCAAAGGTTCCCCAAAAAACAGAACCAACAGAAAATAAATATATAACTATAAGTAAATATTATGATATTTATTATAGGAATTGGTTCACATGACCATGGGGTTTGGCAAGTCTGAATTCAGTGAGGCAGTGAGCAGATTGCAAGTTAGGAACCCAGTTAAGATTTCATCATTGAGGACTGATGTCATCAGTCTTCTCTTTATGACCTTCAACTGATTGCATGACATGCTGGTTTGAATCATTATATACCCCAGAAAAGCATGGTTCTTCTAATCCAAATTCAAAATTGTAGAGTAGGAACTTTTGATTAGATTATGTCCATGGAGATGTAATCCACTTAATTGTGGATTACAATTAATGCCACTCAATTACATGACTAGATTGAAGTGTGACTCTGCCCATTTAAGGTGTGGCTTGATTAGTTTGCTGGAGTCCTTTAAAAGGAAAACATTGGGAAAACCTCAGAGTCAATATAGACACAGTAATTTGAAACACTTGGGGTGTTGATAGAAAGAGCAAATGTCTAAACACGGATGTTTGGAGATGTAGAGTCCAACAGACATTGCCATGTGCCTTTCCATGAGATGTTAATTAAGCCAGAACCCAGAATTTTGCCCCAGAGAAGCTAAGTGAAGGCTCACAGATGCTTAGTGAGGAATCCACGTATCAGAAGCTAGAAGCAAGGGTACGAGGAGCAAAAGATACTAGCCATGTGCCTTCCCATGTGACAGAGGACTTCCCATGGGACAGTCTGGACCTTTCTTTGGAATCGAGTTCTTTTTCCCTGGATGACTAGTTTGGACATTTTTAAGGCCTTAGAAGTATAAACTTATAACTTAATAAATCCCCGTTTTAAAAGCAAACCCATTTTTGTTATATTGCATTCGGGCAGCTTTCAGCAAAGTAAAATGCATTAAATGTTTCTCACTGCAAAAAACAACCTCTTTTGCTGATTTTAGTTGTAATCACTCACAGAGGCAATCAAGTGACTTATAATTTAAATATACAATACTATCTTAAAGTAACAATCAGGCCAGTGCATGCTTGACCAAATGGTTGGACACCATTAACTAACCATGTCAACATGAGCTCACCCTATACATTTACTAATTCCCATTCTCCTTCCAGCTATTGCATTCTCTGTAAATTCATTGATTCCAGTTTTATTTATAATAAGCCATTAAGACTGATCAGTTATGCCATGTTAAAAGTTATTAATAATATTCTTTTAAATTTTGAAAAAAATATCAAACCTTACAATCTAATTCCCAGATTCTATTAAAATGTTGACAGTTGTCCCAATATTTTCCATAAGAGCAATGGATCATTTCACCTATGCTTGGCATTTAGTTGTCCTTGGTTTTATTCAGTCTGAATCAGTGTCTCTGACATTTCTTGGCTTTTGTAACTTTGGTCCTTGAAAACCAATTTTTAGATAAGGACTCCTGTTACTAGTAAGTACCACCATCATGTTTTAAAAGAGATCAAGTGTGACTAATTTTTTTCTTCAGACATCCCTCAATGGGGATTGAGTCCCATGCCTTATAATACTCTCCATTTATGTGTACTTTAAATACTTACTCTTTGTTTCTGCAGTGAATGGCAATCTAAACTATTATTTTGTAACTAAGAAGCAAAGAATGATGCATTCCGGTTTTAATTTTTCCTTTCTTATTTGATACACATGGTATTCCTCTGATTATCAATACAAATATTACACAATATTCATTACCTAGATAGTATATTCTTTTATTGACATAAAAGCAAATTATAGAAAGACAAATGCCAGGCTATTCAGTGCTATACTATAGAATATTAGTATTAAATTATAAGGCCAAACTTTTTAGGATAAAATTGGATTGTGACATGGCAACTGTCTAGGAAGCATCTCAGCCTGCAACAAGTTGTTTCATGAATTCAGGCAAATAGATGCATTTTACTGAAAATTATTTATATTGCTACACATTATTCATGATTTGTATAAATATAGTTTTTGTATTAAAAAACAATTTCCTATTAAGGATTAAATTGGGAAAACAAGTTAAATTGTTTCCAATTTTACTCTTTAAAAATTCTTATGTCAGTATTGTTGTCACACTTTCCATTATTTATGAAGAGAATATTCCTAAAATCTTAGCAATTTTCTTCTGTTAACTTTTCCATGTGAACTTTAGACAGTGTTTGAAATCTTAGAATTGTAAGCTTGAGGTAGTATTAAATTCAGGTTAGGCTACAAAGTAAAGGTGTCAGGATCAATGTTTAGTCAAGGTTTATGGTCAAGTAATTAATTCAGAGATACAAGAATTCTGGTGGCGATGAATCTTGTTCAACAATTTTATTATATTAGATACAGAAACACAGAACCATTTCCTATGGGCTAATAAAGAGTCCTGGTCACAAAATCTAATATCCAAAAGGCTTCCTGGTAGAAAAATTGATTTGACCACCTCTGGGCACACTGAGATAGAATTCCAGGCATTTTAGTTTGTTTCCATCAACTTTGTAGAAGGCCTTGACTGTGAAAAAATTTTCATCTTTTTTATGTTGAAAGTTATTCCTGTGATATGAGATATATACTTTCTCTCTTTCCCCATGTCCAAACTAAGAAATTGAAATTTCCATACTAATTAGAAGCCCTATACACATTTTCTTATAGGGTGCATTATAGTGGTGGCCCAGTTGCAGAATAATTCTGTTATTTTTATGCCTGAAGTAAATCTATTGGGAGATTCGTCTATACAGGAGGGGCTTTTATTTCTACTTAGGTTTTGGACCCAGAGTAATGCATAATTAAGATTTTTATATTCTTTATTTTGCTTCTCCTTTTCACACTATTTCCTCGAAATAGCAGGCAAATAACCGAGTTCATTTACCAGGATAAAGATTTGAAATGCACAAAGTGTTCCATTAATGGGATTATAACTGGTTTTTGTACCCTTAAAGCTATTTAATGCTTTTAGACAGTCATAATAAGTTATTTTAATAGATACACCAGTAAAAAAGAAAACAAAAAAAAAGGGAGCTTTCAATTTGTATATCGTGCTGCGCTGAAATCTGTGTTGAAATGCATCTGGGGTTCCCGTTGCTAGTTGGCTAGCAATTAATCATGATTCCTGTGTTTGATTGCCTAACACCTACAGGCTATTACAGAGAGGCTGTTTTCTAAGTACAAGATAACCCACATCCCATTGCTGCATTATTTTATTCTGATTTTCATAATGTAGATTAGAATTCTGGGGATTGTTACTTTACATTTTTTTTGTAAAAACAACAATAATCACCATGCACTTGAGATGAAGGTCCTTATGATTTCACTCAAAATGAGTTAAAAAAAAAAAAGGATGATATCCAGAAGGAAATTGACTACTCAGCTACTCAGTCCTTCACAGTGAATTTCATTAAAAAAGAAGCGAAAAGTTATATCCAGGAAACTGGTGAGAAGGAAATTGCATAGGAGGTAATATAGTTAATGTCATTCAGGTACAGTTGTTCTCAAAGTTCCATTAAACCTCTGTGAAATTGCTGCAAATTCCTGGACATACTTTGATACAGTCTTTAACCATGATGCCTTCTCATGATTAAGGCTATTTACTGTTTATGGCAGTATCTCAAATATGTAAAATTATTTTAAGGTTTTTGTGTGGTTTCTGATAAAGCAACTATCCCAGGAATATTTATAAAAATAAAATAATTTGTCTGCTGGTATTTTACAAATTCGATATGTAAGGTAAATTATGACTTCCCATTGGAACCCTGTTGTGTCAATTAGACTAAGTTAGAATATGTTGCAATAACAACCATAAATTCTCAACACACTTAAAAGACCCTATTTGCATTTCTCATTCATTCAGCATGACCATTGTGAGTTTGCTAGGAGCTATGTTAATACAATTGTATTGTGCTTTATAATAAACAATTATATAAAAATGTTTCTTTAGTTTGTTATGATGTGTTATGATTTTAATGTCAATTTTAGCTAATATTTAGGCAAACCTGAAAATCTAGACAGTTGCTAATTCAAGTTATATCATGTCTGATTAAAGACAAAACAAACAAATGCAAAATATCTATCACTTAATAGACTGATAATCAACTTGTAAATCAGGAGATAAATGTAATGAATGGAGAATACTTAGTCCATACAATAGATATTAAGGTGGGATATTAGGAGGAATATGAGGTATTTATAATTTAGTAAGACCATTTTTGTTTTATAAGTGCTAGGTATAGAAACATCATAGTGAATATCATAAGAGGCTAGAAAAATAT
Source organism: Myrmecophaga tridactyla (assembly GCA_004026745.1). Classification (NCBI taxonomy): domain Eukaryota; kingdom Metazoa; phylum Chordata; class Mammalia; order Pilosa; family Myrmecophagidae; genus Myrmecophaga; species Myrmecophaga tridactyla. The sequence continues at coordinate 4,801 of PVIY010045523.1, read as the reverse complement.
TTGAAATTTTTTTCATAAAAAATAATTTGGTTATGAATTAATTTCTAGTATTTTATCAAAGTTTCCTGAACAATATCATGAAAATAGGCATAATTGTACTGAAAAATCATCTGTAAGATATCTGAAAACATAGACCTAACAGCTCATTCAATATTGTAATAATTATTGTAAATTATTCTATAAAATATGTTGATATTTGCTTGTAATATGAAACTCTTTTATTCATAAAATATTGATTACCACATTTTGTTAGATATTGAAAATACAAGCACAAATGAGGTCTAGGGATGTTCCTTCTCCTCAAAAATATTAGTTCTAAAAGAAAAGGTATAAACAAAAATGAAATATTACGGATTATTTCAAGAGCTATGAAAGACGCTAAAACATCTGAAGAAGTTATTTTATACAGAAAAACAAGGGGACCGCCATATGGTAGTGACATACAAATTTGAGTTGTCACTCCAAGAGATTAGGCAAAGGCACACCAGGCAAACGATAATTTTGGAGATAGTGAAGTATTCTACAAACTATTAGAATGCCAGTATTAACTACTGGTTTTAGATCACAAGGGTAAAGAGCTTAGAAGCCATCACCCCTGTAGCAAAAGAAAGCTGGGCAAACTAAAAATCAATGATTTTTTCATGAGATTAGAGCACACTGCCACTCTGAAACCCAGAGAGGAAGGTAAATCAAGACAGATGTAGCAGGCAAGATCTGTGTACCAGGAACTTAAGCCCCTGGAGCCATAAACTGATAGTATCATTATGATTCATTAATGGTAAATTTGGCAATTTTAATAAGTGATAATTTTACATGGTAACTTTGACGAATTGTTTCAGGACTTAGGTCTTTTCAGGGCCAAAGTCTTAGGGAGACACTCAAATTTTCACATCAGGTTTTCTTGATGAAGAATTAAGAAACATCCCTTTGTGTCCTGTGGCAGAGTCAGGGGTAGAGTATTCTTTGCGGCATACACCCAAAACTTTCTCCACGATAAAGGCAAACTTCTTAGGGTTAAGGCCTATACCAGAGATCAATTCTGAAACCTTATCCCAGCTAAGGAAAGGGAATTGCCTCCACAAACACACATGTGCACACATACACACACACACACACACACACACACACACACACACACACACACACAGCCACCTCTATATTTCCTGTCTCACCTAAGTGGGGAGAAAAAAACATATAGTCTCCAGGATTCAGGACTTCAAGAAAATAGATGGGAAATGCTGTAGCTAGAGAACTAAATAGGGAATGAAGGGAAGATAAAATATGCTATTGAAAAACCACTTGGGAAGGTCATAGCCTAGAGACAGAAATGTACTAAAAGACAGACATTTAATCAGCATATTACAAAAATGATCATTGTCTTCTATATCTTACTACTGCACCAATATGATTTAGTAGGTTATAATTGAAAGGGTTACAAGAAACAGACTCTCTATGAAGAGGGTTGCATAGGTAAGCCCAAAGAGAGGAGATGAAACAAACAAGGACACTGGAGGAATTGAAACCTCTGTCATCTACAGTTAGAGCAAATATTAAACACAGCAGAACTTCTTCCACATAATCTTAAGTCCTTACATTATTGGCCTCTTTACATCTATTCCTATTACCCAATACAATGTCTTGCCTTCAAAATTTCCAACCCTTCCAAAATTATAAAACAGACCAGAAGGTACATTCACATGCATGTCATTATTCATGCAAATGTGTATTTTTAAATTTAATTAGACAAGCAAAAATCAGAAAGGTAAGTTGGTGTAGGCTTGCCTACTCTTCAATAAATGTATGAAATTTCCCAGGAGATTCTGATGTTTTGTAAAGTGATAGGTTCATTCATGTATATAGTAGAACAATATATGGGAACAGAGATTGACAAATAAAAATTGATATGAGTATTAAATAGAAGTAGCTAGTCTTGCAATAATAAAACTCTTTGTGAAAAACAGTCTTTCTATGCATCCTCTGTACAGAGCAAATCAAAGAACTAACTCAGAGAGAAAAAATAAATACATATATAAATATTTATGAAATATGAACAATAAAATGCAGTAGCTCAGCAAATAATTAAGGTGAGACTTTAAAAAGCAATATTGAGAAAAGAATATGGTTACAATAATATTTACATTAAATGATGAACTGTGCAGTTTATTATTTAAATACTTTGCTGAAATATAACAACATAACGGTGACTTCTTTTTATCTAACCACTTTTTAAAAATATTTACTATGTATGAATGGAAAGTTGTATATATGCCTACAAAAGCAGAAAAATTATTTTCAGAGGCCCCCAATGCTGGCATGAATTTTGCTGATCCTATCCAAAAGTATTTTGTCTTAACTGAACAGCAAACAGCTAAAAGTGTAAACATTCTTTTTATCTACACAATTTTCAATACATTTCCATTTTTTACGTTCATACCCATATCCCCCTCACTATCTGCCCCTGAGAGAGGCAATGGAGATTTCAGTGTTGAGCATTTCAAATTAAATTTGAAAGTGAAATACTCTATTGTTCGACTTTTAAATACATAAAAACAAAGCCAGTGCTGATCTTTTTGTCTATGGTCAAATAGAAATGACATCAGTTGGTTAAATTTGGCTTTAAATACTACAGTTACGTTGTATACATAAATATATATATATATAATTGGAGAAGTTTTAGTTTTACAGAAAAAGCATGTAGATTATAGAGTCCTGTATAACCCCTGTACAGTTTTCCCTATTGTTAATATAATTTAAAATATTAAGTTAATACATAAAGTATAAAATTAAGTGTAATATAATATTAACACTGCTAACGTTGAAAAAACAATGTTATTATAATTAAAATACTAATTATAGTTTATATCAGTGCTCATTTTTTGTACAGTCCTGCATTTAAAAAAAAAGTACTGAAGTAATACATATATATATATAGCCTGAAATTTTACCTTTAAACCAATTTAAATACACATTTCCATGCTATTAATTGCATTCATAATGTTGTGCTACCATCAATTACTAAAACTATTCTATCACCCCAACCAGAAACTCTGTACTGATTAAGGATTAGATCTGCATTCCCTAGCTCCATTTTGGCCCCTGGCAACCTGTATTCTAGTTTCTGAACCTATGAATTTGCTTATATTAATTGTTTCATATCAGTGAGATCATACAACATTTGTACTTTTGTGACTGGCTTATTTCATTCAATATGATATCTTCAAGGCTCAACCACATTATCACATGTATCAGAACTTCATTTCTTTTGAAGGCTGAAAAGTAATCCATTGTATGTACAAAGCATTTTCATTTATCTATTCATTCATTTATGTACACTTGGGTTGCTTCTGTCCTTTGACAATTTTGTGTAATGGCATTATGAACATGGTATGCAAATTTCTGTTTGAATCCCTGCTTTCTATTCTATTGGGTGCACTCTTAGTTATGGGACCACCTGGTCATAGGGCAATTCTATACTTAGTTTCTGAGGAACTGTGAAATTGTTTCCATAGCAGCTGCATTAATTTGCTTTCCTATCAATAATGCACAAAATGATCCTATTTCTCCATATTCCCTCTACCACTTCTTATTTTCTGTTTTTATAAAACAGAAGCCATTTTAGTGATATGAAATGGTACAAATTGATGCTTTGATTTAAATCTCCCTAATGACCAATGATGCTGAGCAACTTTTCATATGTTTTCATCTTTTTGTCGTTTGTATATGTAACGTTTTGTGTCCCTTCTCATTTCTTTCAGTATATATATATTTTTCTGTGATTACCATTGCATATAACAATTTCATTTGCTTTGATGCCAATTAGCTTTAGTAGTACATTTTCCTAACACTCCTTCTGTCTCTCACCTTGTTGTACTTGTTACAAATTCTAGATTTATACATTATATGTCCAAAATAATAGATTTAACATTCATTTTAATTTATTTGCATGTATTAAACTTTAAGAAGTAAAAAGTGGATTTACGTCCAATATTTATAGTACAATAGTACTGACATTTATTTTTACTCATATGGTTAACTTTACCAGGGGCTTTATCTCTTTATGCCACTTTGATCCACTATATAATCTCCTTGCCTTTCAGTCTCAAGAATTCCCTTCAACATTTTTTGTAGGTCATGCATATTAAGAGACAAATATCTTCAACTTTGGTTTATCTGGGAATGTCTTCATCTTTCCATCAATTGTGAAAGACAGTCTGGCTGGATATAATACTCACTGCTAGCAATTTTTTCTCTCAGCAGTTTAAATATTGAGTCCCACTATTTCCTTGCCTTCATGGTTTCTCATGAGAAATTGGCACCTAATCTTATTGCAACTTCTTTATATATAACATGTTGCCTTTCTCTTAGAGTTTTCCGAATGTCTTTCTTGTCCTTAGCATTTGACAAGTTTGATTACCATGTGTCTGTTTAAGGTGTTCTTTGATTTTATTCTGTTTGGGATTTGATGGAATTCTTGATTATGCATATTCATGCATTTCATTAAATTTTAGAGGTTCATTGCCATTATTTCTTCAAATATTCATTATACTTGTTTCTCTTTTTTTTCTCCTTCTGGGACTCCCATAATGCATACTTCACATGCTTTGTGGGTTCCCACAGGTAACTTAAGCTCTGCCTTTTATACTTTCTGCTCCTCAACCTGAGTCATTTCAATTGTCTTGTAATCAATTTCACTGATTCTTTCTTCTCCTAGCTCCAATCTGCTGTTGAAATCCTCCTGGGAATTTTTCATTTTAATTTCAGTAATTGTGGTCTTAACACTGGTACTTCTGTTTGGTTACCT
>PVIY010045522.1:0-19023 GCA_004026745.1 Myrmecophaga tridactyla | reverse complement strand
CCCCTCCCCAAACCCCGGCCCCGCACCACATGACTATCCCAGCCCAACTCACCTCTCCTGCGCAAGTCCACAGTCTCCCCCCAACCCTCCTGAGACCCACGTACCTTCACCCAACTCCTCGACCCCTTCCCCTTCCCTGCCTCCTGCAGGTGGTCACCTGCACATCCAGGCTGGAGGCACTCACCTTCATAACTGGGACACACCTGCCCTCAGCCCATATAATTGTGCAACTCCTCCTGCTCCCCCCCACCAAACTCCCCACACGTACGCATCAGCATTTGTTCCCCTCTCCCAGACCTACACATATGTACGCATGTACCCCTGCCATATTCCCCTCCCCACAACTCTGGGCAAGCACTGATCTGAGCATTCGAGCCATACCCACTCCTAGCCAATGCAGATACAACCCGCCCCACTATCCCTGAGCTTTATGCATATGCACACGGACATGGGGACCCTGTCTCCCATACCCACGCACATGCACAGCCACGTCCTCCATGTCAGGCACCAATGTATCCATTCACAAACCTCTTGACCCCTGCCCCATGCACATGCACACCCTTGCCCCACCCCATGGAACAAGCGCCCTGCTCCCACACCTGGCAGGTGCTCATGTGTACATCTGTGCCAAATAGCCCCTGCCTACACACATGTGCTCCCCTGCCCTGCCCACCCCGCACTTGCGCACTTGTTCCAGGGATGCCCATGTGCCATCACCCATCCCTGACTGTCGTTCCACAACCCCATGACCTGTGCCCCACCCCCTGCGCACTCATACATCCACATTCTGGCCCCCCTGGATCCCTCCCCTTGTGCAAGGACACACCTACACCTTGACCTCCCTGCACCCCTAACTCTGAACCCCATACCCAACATGCTGATACCCATGACCCCCCCACTCTGTACACCCACCCACATCCCGCCCATGCACCAGCCCCTATGCATCCACACAGCTCCCTCATTAGCCTCCTACCTTACCCTACCTCTGTGACCCCCATGCTTCACACTGCTTCTGCACTCCAAGGCCTGCCTGAGTTGCACCTCAGTACCAGTCCCTATACCACATCTCCACGATACCACGCCACACATCCCACACTCACAGGCACCAGCATAGTGTCCTTAACCTATGCCTATACCTGCACTGCCACCTGCCAGTACACTGTTGTGCTCTGCCGCATGCCCCACATCTTGCTCCACACCTGTCCTGCAAATACAAAACTTTAGACTACTGAAAGAAATCAACTTCCAAAGTAACCCTATCAAGATATTTACATGCCTCAAAGGCAACAGAAAATCACTAAGCATATCAAAGTGCAGACATATATCCCAGCCTAATGACCAAATTAAAATACCAGAGTGACTTTGGAACAACTATCAAAGATCTTCATATAATTCTACTAAATAATATCAATGGGTTGGCTAATGACATAGAGGAGATTAAGAAAACTGTAGAAGAGCACAGAGAGGAATTTGAAAGAATAAATAGAAAAATAGCAGATATCACAGATAAAAATGCTGAAGACCAAAAAAAAAAAAAATGCTAGAGACACACTAGATCAGTTATGGACAAGTAGAAGAAAGAATAAGTGAATTAGAGGACAAGACAGCTGATTTTGAAAATACAAAGGAGCACATTGCAAAAAAGATGGAAAAATTTGAATTGGATCTCAGAGAAATGATGGACAAAACAGAGTGCACAAATGTAAAAATCATCAATGTCCCAGAAAGAGAAGAGAAGAGTAAAGGGCTGGGAAGATTAGTTGAGGATGTAAACTTCCCAACTCTTATTAAAGACATAAATATGCAAATCAAAGAAGTCAAATGAACTCCAAATAGAATAAATCTAAATAGGCCTACTCCAAGGCACATACTAATCAGTCTGTGAAATGTTGAAGAGAAGCAGAAAATCCTGACAGTGGCAAGAGAAAAATAATCTACTACATACAAGTGAAACCACATAAGACTGAATTTGGACTACTCAACTGGCACAATGGAGGTCAGAAGGCAGTGATATCATATATTTAAGATCCTGAAAGAGAAAGACTTCCAGTCAAAAATTCTGTACCCAGCCAAATTGTCCTTCAAAACTGAGGAAGAGATTAAAATTTTCATAGACAAACAAATACTGAGAGAATTTGTCAACAAGAGGCCAGCCCTACAAGAAATACTAAAGGGAGATCTGTTGGCTGAAAAAAAATCAGGAGAAGGAGATCTGGAGGAGGGCACAGAATTGAAGAGAACTAGTAAGGGTAACTTAAAGGATAAAAAGAGAAAGAGGGAAAAGGATATATAGAACTGACAAATAAAACCCAAAGGATACGATGGTGGATTAAAAAAAATGCCTTTACAATAGAACACCTAGACAAAGGATCAAAAAAGAAACAAAGAATTTGAGTAATACAATAAATGAAGTAGACTTAACAGACATGTACAAAACATTACACCTCATAACAGCAGGATACACATTTTTCTCAAGTGCTCATGGATCATTCTCACAGACAGAACATATGCCGGGTCACAAAGCAAGTCTCAATAAATATAAAAAGATTGAAATCATACAAAACACGTTCTTAGGTCATAATGGAATGATGTTGGAACTCAATAACAGGCAGAGGACCAGGAAATTCACAAATATATGGAGGCTAAACAATAAACTCTTAATCAACCAGTGGGCCAAGGAAGAAATTACAAGAAAAATCATTAAATATCGAGAGGCAAGTGAAAATGAAAAAACAACAAATCAAAATTTATGGGATACATCAAAGGCAGTGCTAAGAGGGGAATTTATTACTTTAAATGTCTATATTGAAAAAGAAGGAAAGAAAAGAAAACCAAAGAATTAACTGTCCACTTGCAAGAACTAGAGAAAAAACAGCAAACTATTCCTAAAGCAAACAAAAGGAAAGAAATAGCAAAGATTAGAGCAGAAATAAATGAAATTGAGAACATGAAAACAATTGAGAAAATCAACAAAACCAGAAGTTTGTTCTTAGAGAAAATCAATAAAATCAATGTACACTTAGCTAGTTGACATAAAAAAAAATGAGAGGAGGATGCAAATAAACAAAATCAGAAATGGAAGAGGAGTCATAACCACTGACCTCACAGAAATAAAGGAAATAATGAGAGGATACTATGAGCAACTATATGCTAATAAACCAGACAATATAGATGAAATGGATAATTTCCTGGAAAGGCATGAATAACCAACTTTGACTGGAGAAGAAATAGATGACCTCAACAAACCAATCACAAGTAAAGAGATTGAATCAGTTATCAAGAAGCTTGCTCAAAAGAAAAGTCTAGGGACAGATGACTTCACATGTGAATTCTAACAAGCACTCAAGATGAAATTTGCAAATATTTGAAGAAGAGGGAAAGCTATCTAACTTATTCAATGATGCCAACTTCACTTTAATGTGAAAGCCAGACCAAAAAACAAAAAAACGAAAAAATGTGGCACACCAACCTCTTTAATGAATATAGATGCAAAAATCCCCAATAAAATACTTGCAAACTGAACCCAGCAGCACATTAAAAGAATCATACACCAAGACCAAGTGAGATTTATTCCAGGTATTCAAGAATGGCTCAATATGAGAAAATCAATTAATGTAATACACCATATCAGCAAATCAAAACAGAAAACCATATGAGCATATTGATTGATGCTGAAAAGGCACTTGAGAAAATTCAACATCCTTTCTTGATGAAAACACTTCAAAGGACAGGAATAGAAGAAAGCTTCCTCAACACAATAAAGGGAATATATGAAAAACCCACAGCTAACATCATCCTTAATGGGGAAAGACTGAAAGTTTTTCCTTTAAGAACATGAACAAGACAAGGATGCCCACTGTCCCAATCATTATTCAACATTGTGCTGGAAGTTCTAGCCAGAGCAATGAGACAAGGTAAAGAAATAAAAGGCATCCAAATTGGAAAGAAAGAAGTAAAATCTCATTGTTTGCAGAAGATACTATATGTCAAAAGTCTGGTAAAAGCTACAGCAAAGCTATAAACCCCATATAAAAATCAATACAAAATAGAACAAAGACCTAAGCATTAGAGCTAAGTTCATAAAACTTTTAGAAGAAAATGTAGGGAAATATCTTATAAATATTTTAATAGGTTTAGTTTCCTAGACCTTGCACCCAAAGCACAAGAATTGAAAAAAGAAATAGATGAAATGGGAACTCCTCAAAATTAAACACTTCTGTGCACCAAAGAACTTTGTCAAGAAAGTAAAAAGTTAGCTTACATAATGGAGACAATATCTGGAAGCCACATATCAGATAAGAGTATAATATACAGAATATATGAAGAGATTTTTCAACTCAATACCAAAAAACAAACAACCCAATTTAAAAATGGGAAAAAAGACATGAACAGACACTTCTCAGAAGAAGAAATACAAATGGCTAAACAGCACATGAAAAGATCAACTTCATTGTCTATTAGGGAAATACAAATAAAAACTGCAATGATATATCATCTGACACCCACTAGAATGGCCATGATCAAAATAACAGAAAACAACAAATGCTGGAGAGGATGTGGAGAAAGAGGCACACTTATCCACTGTTGGTGGGAATGTAAAATGGTACAACTACTCTGGAATGCAGTTTGGTAGTTCTCAGGAAGCTAAGAATAGAATTGCCATGTGATCCAGAAATCCCATTGCTACATATATGTTCAGAAGACCTAGGGCAAGGTCACTGTCATGGTCAGGTTCATTGTCAACTTGGCCAAATGGTGGTTGGGCAAGTGCTGGCCTGTCTGTTGCAATGAGGACATTTCATAGAATTAAATCATGATCATGTCAGCTGCATCCAGAGCTGATTCCATTTGTAATCAGCCAAAGGGGCATGTCTTCTGCAATGAGTGATGCTTAATCTAATCACCAAAAGCCTTATAAGGAGGATTCAGAAGAGACAGGCTCTTCCTGCTTCGGCTGATGAGCCTCTCCTGTGAAGTTCATCCAGATCCTCTATTGGAATCGTCGGCTTCACAGCCTACTCTGCGGATTTTGGACTCTGCGTTCCCAAGGTCACGTGAGACACTTTTATAAATTTTATATTTGCGAGTGTTCCCTGTTGATTCTGTTTCTCTAGAGAACCCTAACTAATACATCTTGGTACCAGGAGTGGCTTTTAAGACACAGCATCTTAAAAATGGGTTTCTATGAATGGTTTTCTACTCTGACTGGACTCAAAAATACTAAGGACTCTGATTCCTGTAACCAGAATGACACTCCCAATCCATGGAGTGAGTTGGCAAAAGAGATAGTCAAAATATCACCATTCAATTCACCTAATTCATTGCTTATACGAAGCCAGGCTCTGGGGGATAATGTTTTTGACAACTTTACTGAATTTTGTAGAAATAAGAGTTATAGTGATGTTGGTTGGTTGTTGTTAGATACACTGGCTACATTAAGGGGTGAAAGGGATGGGCTTAAGGCTTCAAACGAGAAGCTTAAGTGCCGTCTGAAGGATGTAGATGTTTCTATGAGTATCCTGAAAGAAAATTTTATTCCTGTAGCTGTAGACTTGAGATCTCTGAAAATCAGACTCAGAATCTTATTGTTAGAGTAGAAACTTTACAACATAAACTGAAATCTCAATCTTGCATGGTGTTTGCCATTAAAGTGAGGGCATTGATTGGAAAGGAGTGGGACCCTGAAAAATTGGATGGTGACATATGGATTGATAATGATGTTGGGGGTGAGGTTGAAACCCTAGATCATGCTGAGTCTTCTCTAGATAACCCTGTAATAGTTTGCCCTGAGGACATAACCACCCCACCTCCAGCCTGCTTTGAGGAGTTGGCCACCCAACCTCCTCCTGAAGGGATTAGCCCTGGAGTGATTAATCCTGTTTCACCAAATGAAACTGCAAACAAAGGTCCTGTGCAAATGGCTTGGAAGATATTTCTAATTCTTTTCGTGACCCACCCCCATGACCCCTCATTTCTTCCAGACCTATAACTAGACTAAAGTCCCAACAGGCCCCTAAAGGTGAGGTACAAAGTATCACCCATGAGGAGGTATGTTATACTCCAAAAGAACTGTGTGAGTTTTCCAATTTATATAGACAGAAATCAGGGGAATATGTGTGGCAATGGATTTTAAGGGTGTGGGATAATGGTGGGAGGAATATAAGGCTGGATCAGGCTGAATTTTTATTGATATGGGCCCACTAAGCAGAGACTCTACATTCAATGTTATAGCTCGAGCAGTTAAAAAAGGTATTAGCAGTTTGTTTGGATGGTTGGTTGAGACATGGATCAAAAGGTGGCCAACATTACCTGAGGTTGAAATGCCAGAACTGCCCTGGTATAATGTAGATGAGGGGATCTAGAGGCTTACAGAGATTGGAATGTTAGAGTGGATTTATCATGCAAAGCCTGCTCTTACACCCCAGGAATGTCTGGAGGATGCACCTTTTACCAGAACAATGAGAAATAAATTTGTGAGACTAGCACCATTATCCCTAAAGAGCTCTGTGGTTGCACTTCTCTGTAGGTCAGATATTACTGTAGGAACTGCTGTCACTGAGCTGGAATCCTTAAACACAATGGGGATGACAGGATCCCGAGTTGGTAGAAGCCAGGTGGCAGCACTTAATCGCCAAGATGGGGTCGACGTGGCTATTATAATAGACAGCAAACTCAAAGCAGGAGTCAAAATTATATAACATGCAGACACTTGTGGCATTGGGTAGTAAATTATGGGGTACCTAGAAATACAATAGAAGGGCAGTCTACTAAATTCTTGTTTGAGCTGTATAAACAAAAGAGTTCTAGGTCAAGTGAACAGAAGTCTAACCTGAATTGCAAAAACACAGAGTCACAGCCCCTTAATCAATTTCCAGACTTGAAACAGTTTACAGACCCAGAGCCCCTTGAATGAAGGGGAGGCCAGGTCCCTTTGGGGGAGAACCCTGTTACACTGCCACAAATTTATACTGTTAATCTTCCTCCAAGCCTTCTCCAAGGAGACCAATGGCCTTTTACCAGGGTAACTGTGCATTGGGGAAAAGGAAATGATCAGATATTTCGGGGATTATTAGACACTGGTTCAGAAGTGGCATTATTTCCAGGGGACTCAACACGTCACTCTGGACCACCAGTAAGAGTGGGGGCTTATGGAGGCCAGGTGATCAAAGGAGTTTTAGCTCAGGTCCATCTCGCAGTGGGTCCAATAACTACTGGACCCATTCTGTAGTTATTTCCACAGTTCCAGAATGTATAATTGGTATAGACATACTGAGCAACTGGCAGAATCCACTCATTGGCTCTCTGATACATGCAGTGAGGGCTATTATGGTAGGAAAGGCCAAGTGGAAGCCACTAGAACTGCCCCTACCTAGCAAAATAGTAAATCAGAAGCAATACCAGATTCCTGGAGGGATTGGAGAGATTCCTGCCACTCTTAAGGACTTGAAAGATGCAGGAGTGGTGATTCCCACCACATCCCCATTCAACTCTACTATTTGGCCTGTGCAGAAAACAGATGGGTCTTGGAGGATGACAGTGGATTATTGTAAGCTCAACCAGGTGGTAACTCCAATTGCAGCTGCTGTTCCAGATGTGGTATCATTGCTTGAGCAAATCAATTCATCCCCTGGTACCTGGTATGCAGCTATTGATCTGACAAATGCTTTTTTCTCAATAGCTAATAGTATGGACCACCAGAAACAGTTTTCTTCCAGCTGACAAGGTCAGCAATATACTTTCACTGTTCTACCTCAGGGGTATATCAACTCTCCAGCCCTATGTCATAATCTTGTCCGCAGGGACCTTAATCGTTTCTCCCTCCCACAAAACATCATGCTGGTCCATTATATTGATGATATCATGTTGATTGGACCTAGTAGCAAGAAGTAGCAACTACTCTAGATTCACTGGTTAGGCATGTGCGCATCAGAGGATGGGAGATAACTCCAAGAAAAATACAGGGGCCTTCCACCTCAGTAAAATTTCTAGGTGTCCAGTGGTGTGGAGCATGTCAAGATATCCCTTCTAAGGTGAAGGATAAGTTGCTGCATCTGGCCCCTCCTATGACCAAAAAAGAGGCACAATGCCTAGTTGGTCTTTTTGGATTTTGGCAACAACATATTCTTCATTTGGGTGTGCTACTCTGGCCCATTTATCAAGTGACCAGAAAAGCTGCTAATTTTGAGTGAGGACCTGAACAAGAGGAGGCTCTGAGACAGGTCCAGGCTGCTGTACAAGCTGCTCTGCCACTTGGGCCGTGTGATCCAACAGATCCAATGGTGCTGGAAGTGTCAGTGGCAAATACAGATGCTGTTTGGAGCCTTTGGTGGACCCCAATAGGAGAATCACAACGCAGACCATTAGGATTTTGGAGCAAAGCCTTACCATCTGCTGCAAATAACTACTCTCCTTTTGAGAAACAGCTTTTGGCCTGCTACTGGGCCTTAGTAGAGGTTGAACACTTAACCATGGGCCACCAAGTTACCATGAGACCTGAGTTGCCTATCATGAGCTCGGTGTTGTCTGACCCACAAAGCCATAAAGTTGGGTGTGTGCAGCAGCACTCTATTGTAAAATGGAAATGATATATATGAGATAGAGCCAGAGCAGGTCCTGAAAGGCACAAGTAAGTTACATGAAGAAATGGCCCAAATGCCCATGGTTTCCACTCCTGCCGCATTTCCTTCTCTTTCCCAGACCAGAGCTATGGCCTCTTGGGGAATTCCTTACAGCGAATTGACTGAGGAAGGGAAAACTCGGGCTTGGTTTACAGATGGTTCAGCACGATACTCAGGTTCCACTAGAAAGTGGACAGCTGCAGCATTACAACCCCTTCCTGGGGTGTCCTTGAATGACAGTGGTGAGGGGAGATCCTCCCAGTGGGCAGAACTTTGAGCTGTGCACCTGGTTGTTCATTTTGCTTGGAAGGAAAACTGGCCAGAGGTGCATTTGTATACTGACTCATGGGCTGTTGCTAATGGTTTGGCTAGATGATCAGGGACTTGGAAAGACCATAATTGGAAAATTGGTGACAAAGAGGTCTGGGGAAGAAGTATGTGGATAAACCTTTCTGAGTGGGCCAAAAACATGAAGATATTTGTGTCCCATGTGAATGCACACCAGAGGGTGACTTCAGCAGAGTAAGATTTTAATAATCAAGTGGATAAGATGACCTGTTCTGTGAATACCAGTCAGCCTCTTTCCCCAGCAACTCCTGTCATTGCCCAATGGGCTCATGAACAAAGTGGTCATGGTGGTAGGGATGGAGGTTATGCATGGGCTCAGCAACATGGACTTCCACTCACCAAGGCTGACCTGGCTACAGCCACTGCTGAGTGCCCAATCTGCCAGCAGCAGAGATCCACACTCAGCCCTGGATATGGCACCATTCCCCAAGGTGACCAGCCAGCTACATGGTGGCAGGTTGATTACATTGGACCACTCCCTTCTTGGAAGGGGCAGCAGTTTGTTTTAACTGGAATAGACACATACTCTGGATATGGGTTTGCTTTCCTTGCATGCCATGTGTCCGCCAAAACTACCATCCATGGGCTTACAGAATGCCTTATCCATCGTCATGGTATTCCACATAGCATTACTTCTGATCAAGGAACACACTTCACAGCAAATGAAGTGTGGGAATGGGCACATGCTCATGGAATTCTCTGGTCTTACCAGTTCCCCATCATCTAGAAGCAGCTGGATTGATAGAACGGTGGAATGGCCTTTTGAAAACTCAGTTATGGTGCCAACTAAATGGCAATACCTTGAAAGTCTGGGGTAATGTTCTCCAGGAAGCTGTATATGCTCTGAATCAGCATCTGCTGTATGGTGCTGTTTCTCCCATAGCCAGGATCCATGGGTCCAGGAACCAAGGGGTGGAAATGGGAGTGGTACCACTCACTATTACCCCTAGTGATCCACTAGGAAAATTTTTGCTTGCTGTCCCTGTGGCCCTGAGCTCTGCTGGTTTTAGTGCCCAAACAGGGAGTGCTTCCTCCAGGAGAAACAACGATTCCCCTGAACTGGAAGTTAAGATAGCCACCTGGTCACTTTGGGCTACTTATACCACTGGATCAACAAGCCAAGAAGGGGATTACATTATTGTCTGGGGTAATTTACCCTGACTATCAGGAGGAAGTAGGACTGCAACTACATAATGGAGGTAAAGAAGAGTTTTCCTGGAATATAGGAGATCCCCTTAGGACGTCTTTTAGTACTACCATGCCCTGTGATTAAAATCAATGGAAAACTGCAACAACCCAATCCAGACAGGAATACCAATGGCTCTGAAACTTCAGGAATGAAGGTTTGGGTCACCCCACCAGGCAAAGAACCATGACCAGCTGAAGTGCTTGCTGAGGTAAAGGGAACATGGAATGGGTAGTGGAAGAAGGTAGTGATAAATATGAACTTCAACCACATGATCAGTTGCAGAAACAAGGACTGTAATGTTGTTTTGTTCATGTTATACTTTTTAAGTTGTATGATATCAAGTTTAAGAATGAATTTTACCCAAGGATTTGCACCCTATTCTTGAGAGATTTAATGTGTTTCCAGTTATATGCAGGACAGTTGAGTATTGTTAGGTGAAAAAAAATGTGTGTTTTGTTTTTTTATTTAGAAATTAGGTATGGTTTAAGGTGGTATGTATAGTTGCCAAGTTGACAAGGGGTGGACTGTCATGGTCAGATTCATGTGTCAACTTGGCCAAATGGTGGTTGGGCAAGTGCTGGCCTGTCTGTTTCAATGAGGACATTTCATAGAATTAAATCATGATCATGTCAGCTGCATCTACAGTTGATTCCATTTATAATCAGCCAAAGGGGCATGTCTTCTGCAATGAGTGATGCTTAATCTAATCACTGAAAGCCTTATAAGGAGGATTCAGAAGAGACAGTCTCTTCCTATTTCGGTTGGTGAGCCTCTCCTGTGGAGTTCGTCCAGACCCTCCATAAGAATAATCGGCTTCACAGCCTACTCTGTGGATTTTGGACTCTGAGTTCCCACAGTCACATGAGACACTTTTATAAATTTTATATCTGCGAGTGTTCCCTGTTGATTTTGTTTCTCTAGAGAACCCTAACTAATACAGTCACACATGGACATTTGCACACCAATGTTTATAGAGGCATTAATTACAATTGCCAAGAAATGGAAACAGTTCAAATGTTCACCAATGGAGGAATGGTAAAATAAGCTGTGGTATATACATACAATGATATATTATACAACTGTAAGACAGAATAAAGTCATGAAGCATGTAACAGTGTGGATGAACCTTGAGGACATTATGCTGAGTGAAATTAGCCAGAAACAAAAGGATAAACACTACATATTCTCACTAATATGGATTAACATTAATAAGTGAACTTTGAGAGTTGACGTTAAGAACACAGGTAATCAAGAGATAGAAATAGGGTAGAGATTGGCTATTTGCTCCTGAAGGAATACAGAATGTGCAACAGAATGGATTGTAAGAATTCAGTAATGAAAAGCACAATATTACTTGATTGTAGCATAATATATGAACACTGAATGAAACCGAATGTGTGTATGTTTGAGGGAGAAGGGCTGGGACATGTGTGAAATCAGAAAGAAAGATAGAATATAAAGTCTGAGATGGTGTCATGGTCAGGTTCATGTGTCAACTTGGCCAAGTTGTGGTATCTGTCTGGTTGGGCAAGTGCTGGCCTTTCTGTTGCAATGATGACATTTCATAACATTAGATCATGATCACATCGCCTGCATCCACAGCTGATTCCATTTGTAATCAACCAAAGACGAATGTCTTCTGCAATGAGTGATGCTTAATCTAATCATGGGAAGCCTTTTAAGGAGGATTCAGAAGAGGCAGGCTCTATTCCTGCTTCGGCTGGTGAGCCTCTCCTATGAAGTTCATCCAGACCCTCCATCGGAGTCGTCGGCTTCACAGCCTGCCCTGTGGATTTTGGATCTGCATTCCTGCGGTCACATGAGACACTTTTATAAATTTTATATTTGCAAGTGTTCCCTGTTGATTCCATTTCTCTAGAGAACCCTAACTAATACAGATGATATAATTTAGGAATGCATAGAGTGGACCATTAATGATGGTGATTAAATGTACAAAAAACCCCACATTTTTGTGTGAAGGAGAACAAATGAATGTCAATATTGCAAGATGTTGAAAATGGATGGTATACGGCATAAAGTATAATCAATGCAAGTTAGGGTCTATAGTCAACAGTAACATTATAATATGCTTCCACTGAATGTAAAATAGGCATTATGCCAAAACTAAATGTCAACAGGTGGGGAGCAAAGAGGAGGGGCATGAATTTTTTTGTGGAAAAAAAGGAAATGTCTTCATATAGATTATTGTGGCAAAGGCATGTCTATATACTTAGGTTGGATTGTATGATGTGTGAATAAAACTGTTTAAAAATGAACAGAGAAACACGTGCTAGAGAAAATGCAGAGGAAGAGATGTATGTATTCACTGTCAGTAGAGGAACTGAGATGTATAGCTCCTTAGAGGGCAGTGTGGTGGTTCCACAGGAGCCTAGGGTGGGGTTGCCATATGATCCTGAAACCCCATTGCTCAGTTTATACTTGGAGGAACTGGGTGTGGGGACATGAGTGGACACATTGCACACTGGTATTTATGGTGGCAGTGTTCATGATTCACAATGGATAGAGGTGGCCTGAGGTACGATGACTGAGGAAGGGTGTGTGCATGACATTATAAGGTGTATACATACAATGGACTACTGAGTGACCACAAGAAAGAATGAAGTTGTGAGACATGCAACTAGATGTATGAACCTTAAGGACTATATGTTGAAAGAAATGCCATGAACAAAAAGACAAATATCATGTCTCAGTTTTATGGACTACCTATAATATAAAAACTCGGTGAACTGAAGTTGGGAACGTGGGTTATCAGGTTGGGGCCCATTGTAAAAGGTCTTAGATTGTAACATCTATTCAGGAGTTGTAACTGTTATTTCTAAAATTTGGGACAATGAGCTGTTTGTGTATAACCTGGTCATTACCAGAAATTTCAAGTTTTTATGCAACACCTGAGACTCAAAGTTAGAGCTCTGAAGCTATGAAAGTCCACAGTACCCCATACAAAAACTGTTTGCAAAGTTGAAAAGTGGATCAGACATCAGACTACGAGTAGAGATATGTATGAAGCTGATCTGGATAGGACATAGGTAAGGCAGAATACAGAGAAAAGGATGATATCATCCATATTTTAAAACTTCAGCCTTTGTGTGAGACCAAAGGGAGAGATGGTTTTTGGTGTGAAATTTATATTTTAGCTAGTACATTACCTAATTTAACTTGTATAGTCAGTTTAGTTAAACACCATAAGCACATGGAATTTTGAATAGGATGTGCTGGTTCGAAAGGATGTATGTCCCCTAGAAAAGCCATGTTTTAATCTAAATCCCATTTCTTAAAGGCAGAATAATCCCTATTCAATACTGTATGTTTGAAACTGTAATCAGATCATCTCCCTGGAGATGTGATTTAATCAAGAGTGGTTGTTAAACTGGATTAGGTGATGCCATGTCTCCACCCATTTGAGTGGGTCTTGATACATTTCTGGAGTCCTATAAAAAAGGAAGCATTTTGGAGAACGGTATATTCAGAGAGAGCAGAGAAGAACAACATAGCCACGAGAAGTAGAAAGCCCACAAGCCAGTGACCTTTGGAGATGAAGAAGGAAAATGCCTCCTGGCAAGCTTCATGAAACAGAAAGCCAGGAGAAGAAGCTTGCAGATAACACCTTGCTCACCATGTGTCCTTCCAGCTGAGAGAGAAGCCCTGACTGTGTTCCCCATGTGCCTTCTCAGTTGAGAGAGAAACCTTGAACTTCATCAGCCTTCTTGAACCAAGGTATCTTTCCCTAGATGGATGCCTTTGATTGGACATTTCTCTTGACTTGTTCTAATTGGGACATTTCCTTGGCCTTAGAACTGTAAACTAGCAACTTGTTAGATTCCTATTTTGAAAAGCCATTCTGTTTCTGGTATATTGCATTCCAGCAGCTAGCAAACTAGAACATAGAGCATGAGATTTTGTTGGTTTGTTAGCATGATGCCCCAATATATCTCAGAAAAATTTGGGCAGTAAATGAAAAAGTATTTGCAAAGTCCCCTTGGGGAACTGAGGAGAAAGGAACAAATATTGAATATCCCCATTTGGAGAGTTTCTAATATTCTTACAAGCAGACAGGATAACCAAATCAATAGGTGAAGCCCTTGATCTTGGGGTTTGCCCCTATGAAACTTATTCCTGAAAAGGATAGTCTAAGCATATTTAAAATTAGACCTAAGAGTCACCCTCAGAGAACCTCTTTTGTTGCTCAGATATGGCCTCTTTCTATATGTCAGTTTGGTATGGGAACTCACTACCCTTCCCACCACCTATATGGGACATATTTCCAGTGGTGTAAATTTTCCTGTCAACATGGGACAGAATTCCAAGCTGGGTTGCTGCATCAAGGGATTGAGAAAGATTTCTTGGACAGAAGGGGAAGAGAAGAATGAGAGAAAATTAAGTTTCATCAGCTGAGCTGTTTCAAATAGAGTTGAGAGGTTATCCTGGAAGTTATTCTTATACATTATATAGACATCCTTTTTTAGTTTATGGTGTATTGGGCAACTGGAGAAAAGTACCTTAAACTGTTGAACTGTATTCCAGTAGCCTTGATTATTGAAGATGATTATATAAAGATATAACTTTTGCAATGTGACTGTGTGATTCTGAAAACCTTGTGTCTGATGCTGCTTTTAACCAGGGTAGGAACAGATGAATACAAATGTATGGGTGAAAAATAAATAAATAATACTATGGATAAAAGGAAAAATAAATTGGGTAGATGGAAATACTAGTGGTCAATGAGAGGGAGGGATAAAGGGTATGGTATATACGAATTTTTCTTTTTATTTTTAAATTTCTTTTTCTGGAGTTATGCAAAAGTTCTAAAAAATGATCATAGGGATGAATACACAACTATGTGATGATATTGTGAGCCACTGATTGTACACCACATAGGAAATGTATGTTTATGAAGATTTGTCAATAAAAATATTTTTAAATGCCTTTGTGGTAATAACTTTGAATGTTAATGGACTAAATTTACCTATTAAAAGATACAGATTGGCAGAGTGGATTACAAAATAGAGTCCAGCTATATGCTGCTTAAAAGTGACTCATTTTAGACATAAGTATTAAAATAGATTGTAAGTGAAAGGATGGAAAAATATATTCCACACAAACTGCAATCAAAAGAAAGCAGGAATAGCTGTACTAATATAAGACAAAATAGACTTTAAGGGTGGGTCACCGTGGCTCAGCAGGCAGAATTCTCACCTGCCATGCTGGAAACCCGGGTTCATTCCCAGTGCCTGCCCATGAAAAAAAAAAAAAAACAAAAAACTTTGAATATAAAGACATCATAAGAGACAAAGAAGGAAACTACATATTACTAAAAGGGACAATTCACCAAGAAGAAATAGCAACCATAAACGTTTATTCTCCTAATCATGGTACTCCAAAGTTCATAAGACAAATGTTGGCAAAACTGAAGGGAGCAACAAACATTTCAATAATAAGAGTAGGAGACTTCAATATACTACTCTCCTCTATAGACAGAAAAACTAGACAGAGGGTCAGCAAGGAAATAGAGAATTTTGAATATTTGATAAATGAATTAGACCTAACAGACATATATAGGTCATTACACCCCAAAATACAGGATATACATTCTTCTCTAGCATTTATGGAACATTCTCCAGGATAGATCACATGCTGACATACAAAACAGGTCTTTATACATTTAAAAACATTGAAATTCTCAAAGCACTTTCTATGATCACAGTGGAATGAATCTCAGAATCAATAACCACCGAAGAAGGAGAACTTCTACAAATAAATGGAGATTAAATAATACACTCATAAACAACTAGTGGGTCAAAGGAGAACTTTCTAGAGAACTTGTAGCTATTTGGAGATGAGTGAAAATGGACTACAATATATCAGAACTTATAAGATGTGGCAAAGTCTGCACTGAGAGGGAAATTTATTGCCTTAAATACCTATATTAAAAAAGAAGCGGAAGGGTTATGGTGGTTCAGCAGGCACAGTTCTTGCCTGCCATGCCAGAGACCTGGGTTCAATTTCTGGTGCCTGCCCATGCAAAAAAAAAAAGAAGAGCAAAAATCGAGGCCTTAACTACTGACCTGGAGGAACTAGAGAAAGAACAGCAAACTAATCCCAAAACAAATAGAAGAGGAATAAAGATTAAAGCAGGGTTAAATGAATGGAAAGACAAAAGGACAGTAGGAAGAATCAATAAAAGAAAAAGTTGATTCTTTGAAAAAATCAATAAAATAGATGGACAACTAGCAAAGCTGAGAAGAAAAAAAATTAGAATGGACAGAGCCCAAATACCATAAAGAGTGGGAGAAAGATCAAAGATGATGGTGGAGTTATACAGAGAAGGTAGGATTTAACAAAAAATATGATTGCTGAATCATTATAGTGATACTTCTTTTAGTCCAGTATCTTAGAGCAGCTAGAAATTGAAACCTAGAGTTGTGGAATTGTCACCCATACCAAACTCTGAAATCTGTTCTACAACTAATCATTGTGATGTGTTTTAAAATTTATTGCTGTTTTGTATATATGTTATTTTTCACAAAAAAGAAAAAAATGATTGTGATGATAAGTGCACAGCTATATGATGACATTGTGAACCACAGATTGTACATTTGGATGATTATATGGTATGTGACTACATAATATTTATCAATAAAAAAGAAAAAAGCCCTATGAGACACTATTATATACATAGTGGAATGGCTAAAATAAAAAAGGCTGACCATGCCAAGTATTTATTGAAAGGATGTGGAGAATTTGAGATAAGGATGCAGAAGTATATGTGTGTCTGTGTGTGTGTGTA
Organism: Myrmecophaga tridactyla; assembly: GCA_004026745.1. Classification (NCBI taxonomy): domain Eukaryota; kingdom Metazoa; phylum Chordata; class Mammalia; order Pilosa; family Myrmecophagidae; genus Myrmecophaga; species Myrmecophaga tridactyla. The sequence goes on along the minus strand of PVIY010045522.1, from coordinate 2,063 downwards.
TATATAAACATTATATGGATTCATTTGTGGGTATTTTAAAGTATTTTTAAGGTTAAGTTTTACTATATTTTTTCTTCATGTGAAGCATTACACCCCTATGCTTGAATAATTATAACTTTGATGTCCTTTTTAAACTGATAGTTATTAAGGAAATATTTATTAAATATCCAAATGACTGAGTTTTTTGTCAGTTGTTCAAACATTTGCTGATAGTTTGTAGTTTCATTGCATTTTATATATAAAAACTAGTGCATAAAAGTTTTTCTTGGGTTATTTAGTGTGAAAACATTGAAGTGAAGTAAATGAACAGTTTTTAAAATGTTTCATGGACAGTTCTAAAAGATTATATGAGGCCTAACAGATAATATATTTAATAGCATCATTTAGAACCATCTATATCCTTGCTTATATATTTTTATATATTTGTCAGTGGCAAAGATAGAAGTATTTCAACAACAACTCTATCAGTCCATTTCTTCTTGAAAGTTTAGAATTTTTTCTTAATTGCTTTGTTGCTATATCACCAGGTACACAAAGGTACATGACTACCTTGGACTGCTTTATATGACTTGATTTTGGATTATAGCTTTAATCAATAGAAAATTACAAATCTAATGATTTTTCCTATTAAACTGTCACCTGAGTTCTATATTTTTTACATTTGAATAAAATATATTATCCATTCTTTCATGTTAAAATTTTCTATATTTTCTTTTCATTGTATTCCTTATAAATAACATGGAGTTAATTTTAAATTAAAAATAAGCTTGGATATCTGTCACTATAAGCACATAAAAATCATCCTCATAGTTTCTAGCAGCTGCAGAATATTCTATTGTCCAGTGAACAATCACTCATTCCATCACTTCCTTATGCATAAACATTTGGATTGTTTCTACTTTAAATCTTTTGGTAATTACAAGCATGTGATGACCACCTTTGTAAGTATAGCTTTGTATATGTGTAGTTCTATTGGTAAGATTAATTCTAAGAAATGGTATTGAGGAATCAAAGAGTGTGTACACCTTAGTTCATTGGCATTACCAAAGTATCCATTAAAATGTTTGCATTGGTTTCCTCAGAAAGCTAAGTGTAGAGTTGTCCTATGATCCAGCAACCCTGCAGGGATGTGAACAGACACCTACCCACTGATGTTCATAATGGCATTATTCACAATTGCCAAAATTGAAACGGCCAAGTGTCCATCAACGATGAATGGGTAAACAAAATATGGTATATACGTATGATGGAATATTATTCAACAGTTAGAAGGAGTGAAATCTTGAAGCATGCAACCACATGGATGAATCTTGAGGACATTATATTAAGTAAAATAAGTCAGACATGATAGGACAAATATTGTATGATTTCACTGATCTGAAATAATAATAATATGTAAGGTCATAGATATAAAATCTAGAGTATAGGTTACCAGGAGATAGAATGAGGCTAGAGAATGGGAAGTGGCTGCTTAATATGTGCAGAAGTTTTAACGAGGTTGAACTTAAATGTTTGGAAATTGATAGAGGTGATGGTAGCACATTGTTGTGAATATAATTAATATCACTGTATTGTGTGTAAATGTGGCTGAAAGGGAAAGTTTAGGGTAATATATATCAATAGAAGGAAAACTAGAGGTTAAAACATGGGAATGTGTAATACAGTGAACCTTGCAGTGGACGATGTCTGTGTTTGACAGTACAAATACACAAGTGCTTTTGTGAACTAGGACAAAAGTACAATAATATTACAAGGAGTCTATAATAAGGTGGTATATTGGCAAAAATGTACCTATTATAAATTATGGACTAGAATTAACAGTAATATCTTAATATCCTTTTATCAACAGTAACTAATGTACCACACCAATAAAAGGGGTCAATAATGGGGGAGGGGGGAGTATGACATGTTTTGGGTTTTCTTTTTTCTTTTTAGAAATGAAAATCATCTAAAATAGATTGTGGTGATGTATACACAACTATCTGATGATATTGTGAGCCACTGATTGTATACTTTGGATGGATTCTATGATGTGTGAATATATGGCAATACAATTGAGCTTT
>PVIY010045521.1:0-19028 GCA_004026745.1 Myrmecophaga tridactyla | reverse complement strand
CTTATGCATTAAGTAGATATCACCTTGTTGCTCAAGATGTAGCAGAGAGGCTGGAGGGAACTGCCTGATAATGCAGAGCTGTGTTCCAGTAGCCATGTTTCTTGATGATGACTGAACAATGATATAGCCTTCACAATGAGACTCTGCGAATGTGGAAACCTTGTGTCTGATGCTCCTTTCAGCTACTATATCAACAAAAAAGTAGAACATATGGAATAAAAATAAATAATAGGGGGAACAAATGAAAAAATAAATTTAGTTTGAAATGCTAGTGATAAATGAAAGCAAGGGGTAAGGGGTATGGTATGTATAATCATTTTTTCTCTATTATCGTTTTATTTCTTTTTCTGATGTCTTTTTATTTCTTTCTCTAAATCAATGCAAATGTTCTAAAAAATGATGAATATGCAACTATATGATAATATTAAGAATTACTGATTGTATATGTAGAATGGAATGATATATTAATGTTCTTTTGTTAAGTTTTTTAATTAATAAAAAAGTTTAAAAAAAAATTGTCATGCAGTCTGGATCTAATGTAGAGTTCTTTCTGCTTTGGTAACCACTCGAAACTGGCATTAAGTCACTCAATAAATAGATCAAAGGATTATTCTTAAGCATGGTGTACACTGACTTCAAAATCCAAAGTGGCCCACTAAGTACTCTACTTCTTCCTTAATTGTACAAAATACAAGGTATGATAATTTTCCCATTATTTTGGAAGCAATGTTACAGTCTAGCCTAAACCATTGCACCCCTAAAAAGCTTCACCTATGTGGCAGACTCTTGAATTTCCCTAGGGATTATTATTATTATTATTATTATTATTATTATTATTATTATTATTATTATTATTTTATTGTTTTTCCTTCCTGGCTGCTGAAACAAGTACCATGAAATGGGTTGGCTTAACAATAGGTATTTATTGGCTCAGTTTCAGAAGCTAGAAGGCTCACTTCCTCCTGGGATTGGTATCTTCTGGCTGTCCAGCAATCTTTGAGATTCTCTGGGTTTTCATCACATGGATATGCATATGGCAATGTCTTATTCTTTCTCTTTCAAGTTCCTTTGACTTCCAGCTCTGGCTTCTCCTTCTGGCATCTCTCTCAATCTGACTTCACTCTGCTAATGGACAACTCCAGTAATCCAGACAAAGCTAAACCTGATTCAATTAGGTCACACCTTAGCTGAGGTACCCTCTTGAAGAGCCTCTCTTACCATGGTCCACACCCACCAGAATGTGGACAAAGGTAAGAATATGCCCAAACTGGACATGTCCAGTTTATTATTAATTGCTTAATAACTACTACACAATTCTATCTACCACACACACTCTTGCCATTCTTTCCTTTACTAAGTTCAAATGCCATGACATCACAGATTGAGTTCCCAAGGAAGGAGACTTTGAGACAGAAATTAGTATGCAGGTGTTTTACTGGGGTATACTTTTGTGATCCTTACCTGTAGAAGAAGAAAAAAGAAGGCTGATTAGTCAGAAACTGATGAAACTGAGATACAGTAAAAATAGAGGCCTTGGCCTACTCTGAACTCTGGAACTGGAATGGATCATTTTCATTTTCATTTTCCCCAGTTGGGCTGAAGATAGGCCACTCCATTTAAAAGGCATGAATCAGATTAGGGTGGCTGTCTTCAGCAGAGGTATCCCCACAGGGGACTAAGGGCTGAGCGCTATTTGTAGGCAGCACTCCTAAGAGCTGCTGAAGTCCTCATTTCTGCAGAGGTATAGGTGCCATTCTTTACAGTATCTACTTCATTAACATGGAGAACCCAGCATGACTGTTCTTCAGACTTCAAGGAAATCTGATTCCCTTTGTATGAAATTGTAAGAGAGACCCGGAAAATTAAACATAGCCACAGCATGAATAAATGTGAAGAGCTTTTTTTCCCAAGTAAATGAAAGATACTGTTGATCTTCCTTCCTGTTAGAGATTGAAAAGAACATGTTTGTCAGATCCACGAACATATAACTAGAGACTGTACCTATGTTGACTTATGAAAGATAGCACCACATCCAGCATAGTACATATAATTGGGACTGCCATTCAGTTATGTTTAAATTATGATAACTTTAATCTCTGTGGTCCATCTGTTTTTCATAAATGCCACTTCACATTCTAAGATAGCAACAATCTGTAAGTCTACCTGGGGTGCACATCGCTCCTGATTGTTCCTGATATAGCCAATGGGGTCATTTCAGAAGCTTTCACTTGGCCCTTCCAACTGATTTATGTAAGTAGTACTAGGAAAAAAAAGACGCAAGGCAGTCCCATGGGCCCACTGAGTCCATTGGAGGTGAGCTTGAGCCAGGATCTCATTTGTCACTTGGACTCTATACACTCTTACTTTAACAGGAGAATCATGCCAACATTTCAGGTCCCCTAGTTATCACTTATCAGATCAGTCCCTGTTTATGACAACCTGAAAGTGATACAGATATTTCGTTTTCCCCAGTGTACATTTGTACTGAAGGATGACCAAAGGAGCCTTTGGGGAAGGTTTGGGAAAATACTTAACATGCATGCTTGTAAGGTTAATGCAACTTCTGCCCTCCGAAAAACCCAGTCTCTCTTTCAGTTGTTGGGCTCCAGTTTTCAAATCTGTAAGCCGGGTGAGAGATCAGGATTTTCCATTGTAATGATTGACTTCAGTTTTCTATTCACCAGCTCTTGATATAACACAAACAGTTCTTTGTTGTGTGTCCGTCTATTTTATCTCTAGAATGACTTATTAACCACTACAACAATTCGCTAAGTATCAAGGCCGCCTTGGTTCCACGCAAGACTTACTGCCTATTACAGTAATTATATATGCTTTGCCTCAGAAGGTTCAGTGCTACCTCCTTGCTTCTGCCTTTCCAGAATCCCACCATCCCCACTGACACTAGTGAATCCAGATTTACAGCAGCATCTTCTAACATTAATCCTTGTCTACAGAGGACAGTTACAACTGTACTTCTCAATGAGTGCTCCTTCCTTTACTAAGATATTCTTAATAAATAAATGGTGTGATGCCTGAAAACTCCCAGGAACCTGGTGGGTTATTTGATTTCACATAACAAATCTATTCTAATTCCACCTTTAAACCTTCTGATCCCTTCCTAAATTCTATGCCAAGATATTTTTTAAAATCTAATGCCCCTCTAACTGGAGGTTACTATCTTATTCAAACTTATAGGAGCCATCTCATATTGATGTTAAGTCCATCTCCAGGTGTCCCAGCCAAGATATTAAATCCTATTCATGGGAGAGAATTCCCTTATCTATAAACTGCTCCACCCAGCTTCATATTCCACACATCTTGGTCCAACACCTTTGAGATCCACTCTCAAATATGTTTCACTAATCACTGTTGGTCCATATTTACCAAATCCTGTAGTTCTTTGGTAAATAAGCAATTTTCTGCCAAAGAGAGACTGTACTTTTCTGTGTTATGCTGAGATGTGATTCTAATTATTGGTCCAGAGGCACTGAATAAAAGCAGCAGATATTGGGGAAGTCAAGCATTATTTTGTGAGACATGGACCCCATGCAAGGCTATGACATGTCACTAATAAGGCTCTAATTTAAGTAGAGGAGATCTGTCAGAGCATTGTCTTATTATGCCTCTATTATCCTTAGGATCAAATACTTGGCCTGATCCTCCAGCTTCAGGGCATGAGGGTCTCTTTAAATTCTGATATGGATGACTTCTGATTTTCACGGTGTACCTGGAGTTAATAGTTGGTTGACCTATGCTGGCTACTCTCCTACTCCTTTTAGGGTAGTTTAAAATAAAGTCAGTATTTATTCCACAATTTGTGTAATTATCATTTTCTCACTATCATTCAAGTATCAGAGCTATTGCACAAGACAGTGCATCCCTTTCAAACTGTACCTAATCCTAATCAACCCAAAGTGAGACTTATAGTAATTTTGATACTGCATCTTTCTAGAAGTTTTTGCCATCCCATTTATCATCAGAAATGGGGTTCCTTAGTTCAGTGAATGATCCACTTCCAAGATCCTATCTGAAGAGTTTGCTTTCAAAGGCCTTTTCAATACCAGAAATCTAAGTTTGAGCTCCTCTAAAAGAAGACCCCGAAATAAAGACTTGGGTATTATACCGTTTATTTGGGAATAATCCTAGGAAGCAAACATGTGGGGAAACTGAGAAAGACAGAGAAGTGAAGCCGATAAATGGTTTATTATTACATGGATGTCTTAGTTAACTTTTGTCACTTATCAAATTATGCCAACCTTAAACTCATTGAACTTAAATAGTAGTAAAGATTTCATACAGTTTCTATTAGTCAGGAATTTGGGAGTAGCTTATCTGAACTTAGATAGTAGTAAAGATTTCATATAGTTTCTGTTGGTCAGGAATTTGGGAGTAGCTTATCTGGGTGGTCCTGGCTCAGAGTTTCTCAGAGTTTGAATCAAGATATTGGCAGAGATGTGGTCTTCTGAAGGATTGAGTGGTGCTAGTAGATTTGCTTCTGAGATGGCTCATGCATATGGCTGGTGTGCTGATGCTGAGTATTGGTAGCAAGGCTCAGCAACTTGTCCTCTCCATAGGGCAGCATGAATATTTTCATTACATTGCAGCTGGCTTATCCACAGCAAATGATCCAAGAAGACCAAAGCTGAAGACATAATATATTTCATGACACATCCTCAGAAGTCACAAAACATCACTTTCTTAATATCCTATTAAGGAAGGTCAGCCCTAAGCAGACAAGAGAGGGATATAGAAGAGTGTATTTATCAGGAGGCAAGGATTGTTGGGGGCCATTTTCTAGGAAGGCCACTGTAGTGGGTTATCACTATAGGAGAGTGTTCCTCAGTTCCACCGGGGAATTTTGAGAACTGGCATGGCATATGCCTTAGAATTGTCCTTGAGTATTTTAGGGATGCCGGAGCATTTACTTACCACTTCCATTCCTCATTAGATGTCCATTGGCCTTTAATTTGCCCATGTTTCTGGACTGCATTTATGTGCAGCAGAGAAACCCGAGGCAGCAGCAGAAAGGGACATGGTCTTGAGATGGGAAGCTATCAGCATCCTTCAGGCAATTGAGTAGTGGGCTGAAGGGATTTGAGAGGGGGGTGTCAACAGCATCTAAGAGAATATTTGTGACAATCCCCTTGTGAACTGGAAACTGACAAAGAGCAATTATTATTATTATTTACTTTATGATGTTAGCCATATTTAGAAGTCCCTAACTATGGAGATTAATGATCATTGATATTTCTTACTGCTTACTATACGCCAGTCACTGTTCTAATTGTTTTACCTGTATTTTATTCTCAAAACAACTTTTATGAAGTAGACATTATTATTTTCATTTTCAGATGTAGTAACTGAGGCAGAGGACAATTCACCAATTTCACCTTAGCCAAACAAAGAGGGCTTGGGAAGCTGAATTTTACATCTGTGTGGTAAATCACCACCTTGCTGTAGGGAATGCTGCAATGTGCCACCCTGTGTTGCCAATCAGTGGCCCACAGCCCTTTCCCAGGAGCTAGAAATGGAGCTGCCTTTTCTTCCTCTCCAGAGGGCTGTTTGCATCCAATGACAGGTCAAATTCAGAATCCAAAGTCTCTGTCCTCTCATTTCAGCAGAGGACAGCTTTCAAGGCCACTCCAATCCTACAGTTCACAAGTGGATTGTCTAAGCCTCTGTTGTAACCACATCGGAGCTCATCTTCTCCCTCTCAGTGACCCTGCCCCCTCACTCCCTTATGAGTGCTGTTGCTGAAAGCACTCTACAAGAAATAATCTGCACACATATCTCCAACTCAGATTCTGTTTCCTGGGGAACCAATCTACGACAGTTCGAATGGGTGACACTTACTCTTTTCCACTCACAACTCCAATAGGTAGATCACTTGCTAATTTTATGAAAAGTTGAAGTTTAAAAATATCCTGGAAATTAATGTGCCCATTTCTATCTGTACACATTCAAAAGGTTTTGCCCAGCAGTAGAATCCAAAAGATGCTCTGGGATGCATTATGTGTTCCAACCACTGTAATAATCTATGTGGCTGATCTCTGAAAACCAATATATCATCAGCACTTGAGTAAGGCACATGAGGTTATCAAAGGGAGGACAACTATGTTTGACTGTTCAGCCTATTGGTTGATCAGTGCAAAGTTGTCGCTCCATGCTTTCTTCACCGAGCAATGAAGCATCAACTACTGTGGTTTAACTTGTTCTGATTATTAAATAAAAGTTATGTCCTTTGTTCAAGTGACCTTAAAACTATCTCTTGGGAGGGAGTTCTTAAGTGGGCTTCTACTCTATCATGGCTTCAGTTGAGAAAGAACAAGCTCAACACCTCAAGCAAAAGCACTTTGAATAAAACAGCTTCTGTGCACTGATACTAAGAATTCATCTCCTACTTGAGAAAATTTGATCAAGGACTGGAAAATGGCCTTTCTAATATATACTTACATGTTTTATAGCCAAGAGAAGTCCATGGCTACCATTATCTTCCCTTCACTACCATAATCATCTTCTGGATGATGTTCCAGAAATTATTTTATGCTCTAGTTGATGGCTTGATTTACAAATATTTCTAATCATCCCCTCAGCTCCTGATCCCAGAGGGCTAGACTTAGCTACCAGAGACTGATTAATAGAAGACACCCTTATCTTTCACCAGCTGGAGAATTAGAGTTATACTTACTTTCAGGAAAGTTGAGATTTCAAAACCCTATACTGTGGGCTACTGATATAGGCAGAGTTCTGCCTTTTCTGGTCATTAAACAGCAGTTGATCTCTTTGCAAATCTTCCCATTGTCATACATCCTAATGATCCTTTATTAGTTTAAACAAGTGCTGCCTTATTACTCCAAGTTTTATGACATACCAAAAATATCTCTTTTCAATGACCTAGTGTTATTAGAAGCTATTGCTTTAAAGAAGCTCTTCTGTTCAATATAGGCAACTATATTCAGAAATAAACTCTTCTCAAGCTGTATGAACAATTTCTATCTTACATCAATATTTAATTTTACTATCTCTCTTAACCTTTTTGGGCTTCATTGTTTTGGGATGCTCTCCAGACCCAACAAAGGGAAAACAATTCAGGACACATTGTATTTCATGCCACCTACATGCACACCAAACATGGTAGGAAATAATTGCAAAACCAATGGAAGGATTGTTTGTATAATCACATTAATTATTTTTTGAGAACATATACCTTGGATAAAACATGTCTTTTTTTTAAAATGAATCCAATTTTTATTGTAATACAGTTATCAAAATATTTTTAAAATCTCTGATACAGTAATTTAAGTGCTTCTACAGTAATGCACTACATGCAAAGTAACCAGGGGCACCTTTAGTAGCTATCGTAGCTTAAAAGATGTGCCAGGCATGAAGGGTATTTTAAGAGCCTACTAGAAAGGAACATGCTATAAAAACAGCTGTGATTTCTTTTGGTAACAAAGTCAAGTGGTCTGCTAACCCCACTGTGGTTTGTTGCCTACATTTGAAATGAGAATGGGGTAACTGAATAATGACCCTCCCGAGTTGTCCATACCCAAATATCAGAACCTGTGAATATACTTCCTTACATGGCACAAAGGACTCTGCTGAGGGATCTCGATTATATCTGCAGGTGTGACTTAATTAAGCATCATGACACGGGGAGATCTGTTTATCTGGTGGATCTTGTGTAATGACGAGAATCCCTATAAGAAGGAGGGGATGTGGGGATGGAAGCTAGATGTTGGAGTGATGTGTAAAGGGGGCCAGAAACTAAGGAATGCAAGTGGCTTCTCGAAGTTTAAAAAAGCAAAGAAATAGAACCCCCATAAGCAGGCAAGCAACCCTGCAGACATCTTGATTTTAGAATTCTGACCTCCGCGTGTGTCAGAGGATAAATGCCTGTTATTTTAAGCCACCATGTTTTTGGTCATTTATTACTGCAGCCATAGGACACCAATATGGGAAGGCAATGACAAATTTCAGTTAGATATTAGTGAAAATAAAGAGTTAAGATTTCTGTGTGCTTGTTTTGCCCTTCCAAGTTTGATCCACCCTGGATTCTTTTTTTTTTTAATTACTTGTTATTGGGGTTCATAGCTTTTTATAATTTTATCTTTGAGGGAATTTTTTATAACTTAAAAAAATTTTAAACATTTTTATTGTGAAATATGACATAACTACAAAACAAACAAACAAATAAAAGCGCTAATTTTCAAAGTATATTTTTAACAAGTAGTTACAGAACAGGTTTCAAAGTTTGGTATGGGTTACCACTCCATATTTTCAAGTCTTTCCTTCTAGCTGCTCCAAAATGCTGGAAATTAAGAATTTAATTTAATTTTAATTATAGTGATTCAGCAGTCATACTCATATGTTAAATCCTACCTTCTCTGCCATAACTCTTCCCTCTCCTTTGATCCTACCCCAATCTACAGGGGGCTTTGGGCTATGCCCATTCTAACTTTTTCATGTTGAAAAGGGTTGTCAACAATATAAGATATAGGGATGGAATTAGTTGGGGTTCTTGGAGATGCTGGTCCCTCTGAGTTTCAGGACTTATCTGGCCTCTGGAGGTTGTAGTTTTCAGGAAAGTAAACTTAGTACATGAGACTTTTGTAGAGTCTCCTTTAGAGCCCTGGGTGGTCTCCAGGGTGAACAAGAATGATGGTGGTTTGGGGTTTAGCAAATTAGCATGTCTAGCTGAAGCTTGCATAAGAGTAGCCTCCAGAATATCTTCTAGGCTCCACCTGAACTCTCTTAGCCAATGAGACATTATTTTGTTACTTTTCTTTCCTTCTTTTTAGTATAGAAGGCATTTCAATCCCATGTGCCAGGACCAATGTGGAGCCCCACATTGTCAGGGAGACCGTCACCCTTGAATGTCATGTCCCATGTAGGAGAGAGGGTGATAATTTTCCCTCTTAGAGAAAGAGTTGGGCTTAGAGAGAGAGAGAGAGAGAGTCACATCTGAGCAATGAAAGAGGTTTTCTGGAAGCAACTCCCAGGCATAATTATAGGTAGTCTTAACTTTTCCACTATAGAAATAAGTATCGTGAAGGGCAAGCCTTGGAATCAAGGGCTTGGCCTATTTCTTTGGGGCTCCCTAATGTTTGAGAGAGTACCAGGGGTTTCCCTGATGGGAAAACTTAATATTCAGGCATTTTTTCTCCAGTCCCTTAAGAGACTCTCCCAATACTTCTTAATTATCAGCCTCCCATAGTCTGTGATGTCTCTTGGTACTACATTAAACTATACAGAATATAAACCTCATTCTACTTCTGGGCTCCATATGTTTAGGTTGTTTAAATGAGCTATCCAGACAGGTTGATTGAGATTGTGTGTTACAGAAATTTAGGTTCTAGACACAATAAACCTCTCTGCTTTTGCTCTCATGCAGTAGGTGATGCTCTAGAGAGCAGATACTATCATCTTTTGCCCTCTATTCTGATTTATGATAGGAGAACTAAATGGGCTAGGAAAAGGAGCAATTGAGGGGTTTCATGTTTCATTTTTGTTTGTTTGTTTTGTGTGACTTACCTTGTATTTTCTCATTCTTTTAGATTTTATATTTGGCCCTGGAGTATTTGGTTAACCCTGTTTACAGATGAATTCTGAATTTCTCATCATAGTTGTTATTGAAACATAACAGAGATGCTGAATTGAGATTCTTAGGATCTTAAATCTAGAAGCAATTTTAGAAATTCACTTCCATATTTTAACAAGGTAGAAACTGGGATTTCAGAGGCTTTAGACAGAGCACAGAATGTCACATGGTGGCAGCCAGGCATGGGAAACAATTTTTAATTAAAAATCAAGGGTTTGTTCTGTTAAATCATCATTTCATGTAAAGAGATAAAAGAAATGGAGAATCCTCATCCTGCCAGTGTATGACTTCTCTGAAACTCACACTGGAGAAAGGTACTTCTAGGAGATGACACTTCAGCATAATCATGAACCCCCTCAACCTGTGGTTCCTGAAATATAATCCTGTTTTCACAAGAGGTTTAACTGATAATGTAAATATTTTTGCATGATTGTGTATTTTCTTGTGTTCCTGACATATGTAATACATTAATTAACCACAAGCCTGGTAAGATCTGTATTATATATAACACAAGTTACTTTTTCTCTAGTAATTTTTCATGGAAAGTAACCTTGACCCCCCTGTCACCTGTTTCTTAACAAAAGTTGAAATGAGAGAAATACGGAAGGTTGCATAGTGCATTATATATATGCCCTCCATTGATTTTTCTGCAGTTCATTCCTGAATAAGGAAACTGTTTACTTTGGACATTGTCTTCCTCTTTATCTTGCCACTCAGAAATTCATTGATGAATTGTATTCAACAAATATTTATTGAGCATCCTTTATATCCGTGCTCTGGGATAGGTGTTGGAAATATATATCAGAAAGTTAATCACTGACCTTACACTCATGGAGTTTTTAGGTCAAGGATGAGACTAACTCCAAATAACCATGCAAATAAATTTAAATTACATGCATGACTATTAAATCATAAATTCTATGCAGGAAATGAACACTATTCAATGTGAGTATGAAATAGGGTGGTTTGACCTAGTCTGGAATGTCACTGAAGTTTTTTTTTTTGAGGAAATAATGTTTGATCAGAGAACTAAAAAGATACGAGAGAATGAAATATGTGAAAAATGGCCTAGGAGGTGGTATTTTAAAAAATAGGACAGCATGTGTTAAGCTCTGTGGTGGGGAAGGGCGTGTTTTGTTTGAAAATTAAAAAGGAAGTCAATGTCACTGGAGCTTAGAGATCTAGGAAGATAATAGTGGGAGATGAGACTGGAGCACTATTTAGGGGCTAGACTATGTTAACACATATTAATTATTTTTATTGTACCCCAAAAGCAAAGGGAATCCATTGAAGAATTTTAAGCAGACATGTAATGTGTTACAAGATTTGCCTTTAGGAAGCATCACTCTGGTTGCAGGGAAGAGAATGAATTGAAGAGGTTAAGTAGGAATGCAAAAGCATGAAAGAGAAAGGAGGCTGTTATGATAGTGCAGAAAGATAGGAAGTTCTTTGAAGCAGTGTTGGAAATTGAAGAGGCTGTTTTCAAGGTCATTTAGATGTGATGTTGTGGATTTGCTATGTTAATGGAGGTGAAAAAGGAAAGGTAGTTGTCAGGGATGACTCCCTAGGCATTTGACATGCACAAAGGGATTGACAATAGCTGAATTTACTGAGTTGAGGAGAAAGCTGGGAGAAGAGTTTAGATTGTGGTAGAACCAGCAATTCCAGTTTTGGATGTGTAAAGTTACAACTGTAATGTGTCAAGAGAGTAGTTGGAGATAAACTCAGAGGAGAATTAGCAGTTACCAAAATAAAGGTGGAGATTGAGGTTAAAGGTTTAAATGTGAAATGAATGCTTTAACATATTTACTATATTGTTGTAGTTTGCAAAAGCTGCCAGAATGCAATATACCAGGAACAGAATGGTTTTTAAAAAGGGGAATTTATTAAGTTGCAACTTTATAGTTCTAAGCCCGTGAAATTGTCCACATTAAGACAAGGTTATCAAAATGTCCAAGCTAAGGCATCCAAGAAAAGATACCTTGGTTCAAGAAAGCCGATGATATTTGGGGTTTCTCTCTCAGCTGGAAAGGCACATGGCTTCCTCTCCAGGCTTCTTCAATGGCTTCCCTGGGAGCATTTTCTTTCCACATCTCCAAAAGTCTCTGGCTTTGGGGTTCTGTTGGTTCTATTGGCTGTAAAGCTTTTTCCAAAATAGTTCCCTCTTAAAGGACTCCAGTAAGCAACCCCACCTTGAATGGGTGGAGGCACATCTCCATGGAGACCATCTCATCAAAAGTTACCACCCACAATTGGTTGTGTCACATCTCCATGGAAACAATAAAAATGATCCCACTGAGCAATACGAAATGAGGATTAAAGGACATGGCTTTTCTGGGGTGCATAATAGCTTCAAACTGGCACATATATTTTCAGATGAAATGGGATTGAAAGGATATAAATTCTGTTGAGAAAAGTGCAATATAGAGGTGGAGACTGAAAATATCTGAGTGGAGAGTAAGAATAGATTAATTTTCTGTGAAGTCAGAAAGAATGGGGAGTGAAGCACAGGCAGCCTTATATAGGTGGGGTGATATTTTCAATTATAAAAGGAGAGAAGGTGAAGAGGATGAGGGAAAGAAGAGTGTAGGCTTGTAAGCCTAAGGTGAAATGGCAGGGGAGTCCTTATTTTAGGGCTTACATGTTCTGTTTCCATTAGGTAATGAGAGTGAGGTAAGTTGCTGGCTGGTCAGACTTGTGAGGAATGTAAAAGTTTAAAATAATTGTTATGAAAAGTGGACAGATTTGTTGACCAGAGAAATGTTTTAATTTAAAGCAAGCATTAGGGCCTATAATTTCAAGATCATGAATAAATTGTATCATGAATTTGCTCATTTTCCTGAATTTTTCTATCAGCATTTAGCTACTTGGATGAAAACAGAAAGAAAAAAATAGTGGTTTTATTCACGATTGGTATGTTTTACAGTGAGTTTAATAAAAAATGGAGGGAGGGCAGGCCACTCTGGCTCTGACAGAGTTCTCACCTGCCATGCCAGAGACCTGGGTTCAATTCCCAGTGCCTGCCCTTGCAAAAAATAAAAAATAAAGGGAAAATTGAGTATTTGACAAGAGTGCTTTTGAAATAACAAACTGAAGATCCCAAGTTGGATAATGAAAGAATTAGTGAAAGGAGAAGTTATGGAATTGGAAAAAGTTAAAAGGAGTTATTAGTTAAGTGCAAATAGGTCAAAGAGCAATAATAGAGCAAGAAGCTGAACAAATAAACTGAAATAATAGGGGATTGTGAGTATTCAGAATATATTAAAGGGGCTAAGGGTGTATGTTAAAGGATGAATTAGGAAGAGGGGTCTTGTAGTAAGTAAAGAAAAAGATTATGTTATTTGGAAATGGTGGTGGTGAGAGGGGATAGAAGAAAGTAGAGTCAGTGATTTTGGAGATAGAGCTGTTCAGCTGATGATAAGTTCTAAGATGTGACCCTGAGAACTACCAAGAATGACAGTACTAGGAGAGGGGAAAATGTTAGAGTCAAATATCAATAAGATTTATGGAGTAGTTTTTTCATAAAAGAGTGAGAAACAGCATCTGAGACAAACTCACCAATCCCTTTCTTCTTACCGGTCACATAGGAAGAAAACAGTTCTCATCCTTTTTTGCAGCTAGTCTGGGCCATGTGACTGAGTTTTGGCCATTCATAGATAAAAAGAAGTGATGTCACTCTTTTAACAAGACGATTAAATTGTCCGCATATCTTCTCTTTACTTTCTTTACTTCATTTGCCTCAGTTGGATATTTTCAGAGTGAACTTAAAACTGCTAGGTGAAAGAACCATAAGATGGAAAAAACCTGATCTTTAAGTCACTGCTCAGAGGAGAAAGTCTCCAGCTGAATTTATTGGACAGGAGAATGATGTGAATGAGTATAAGGAGATTTCTAAGGAGGAAGCAGGGCCTATGGTCACCAGTGGAAAAGCAGTTTCTCACAGAGAGCGGAATAGTAAACCTAGGGTGGGGACCTCCACTGTGTCTGCCCAGCAGCATTTCAGAATCGCTCTGACAAATGGTTGTGGTGTGTTTCCATTTTTCACCTTCCAAATAGGAGTATTTACTGACAGTATCCTGTCCCAGTTGTATTATTCTATGTAGCATGTGAATGTGTTTGGGTTAGGGGATGATATCACTTTAGTCCAGAAGTTATAGGACTAGAAAGAACCATATCTGAAGATGACTGAGATAGCTGGGCATCATCCATTTATCCCAGACATGAAGCCAGAGGCAGTGACTGAACTGATGTTGGATGGCTCTCCATGAAGACTGTTTCCTACATGTGGAAGAAAGATTGAGATAGATATGTATTGACCAGAAGGGTGAACTGTGGCAGAGACTAGATGAATCCTTTTAATCCTATTTCCTTTTCCTAGGAATACTGAAAAGACTAGATTTTCTAGCCTTGTTTGCAATTAGGTAGTACTGAAGTAACTAGTTATGGTCAACTAGTGTGGGCAGAATTGTTCTAGCCTATTCCTAGGGCCTGAATTCTAAAACATAGTCCATTCTCTCTTCCCAGTTTGTGGATGGAAGAGAAGGATTCGGAGATGACAGTCATGTGATAAAAGAAGACAGGATCTATGAGTCAGCACCTGGAGGAGGACTGCCAGGAAATCTTTTGAACTTTCAGCACTGAAAACAGCAGGGAGTGAGAATTAAACATTGATTGTTTTAAGTCACTGAGATTTTGAATATTTATTCAACAGCTAGCATGACTGACCTTGAGCAGAAGTGAATTGACATCATAAAAAATGTCCTCAAACATATGGCATTTTCATGGCTGAAGGAAATTAGGCAGGGAGGAAATGATATTGGAATCTGGGAAGAAGGTAATCCATGTTATGGTGTGGCAAGACATTTGGAAAATTTTCACCTCTGGTAACATTTTGGAGGTAGAGTACCACCAACTGATCTGGTATGTCTAGGGGAAGAGGTTTGAAAAAATGCATTGAATTAATGTGTTGCTATTATTGAGTTTGGCAATATATTTCAATTTGGCAAAGTATTATAAGAAAGAGATGAAATAATTTCAAAAAAGATGGTTAGTTTTCTAGCAGAAATGAAAGGGAAAAGGCAGAGTTCAGAAACTTTGGCCCTTGTAAGGTCAGAAAAGCTGCCTTTTTCTAAAATACAAACAATAGCAAATGGGGTTACATTTTTTTTTTGAGTCAAAGCACCAGTACCACTTTTCAGTTTACCAAAGCGATTAATGGTGTAAATGAGATAGAGTATATAGTCTGTGTATCAATTTATTTTGAGACTATCAAAGTAACAACAATTAAAGAGAAAGTCATGGCTTATGAAATATGTCTAGAAAGAACTTTGGATGTGGATATTATTATGAACTGACTGAAAAAAAAGAAGAAGCTCAAGCCTTCTAGGTTTTGAAAAATATATATATTGCCCACCCAAACTAAAAAAATGTTCTTTGCTGCTCTAACTATAAAACAAACTTCAGGTTCCCTAATTTCCACTACCAAGAGGCAGCCTTCAAATCTATATTGCTTCAAGGAGGCAACCCTGCTCTCCTACCAACCAACCTCATTTTAGATGTGACCAAGCAAAGAATGGGAATGAGAGAATTTCCCAAAGGCAAAAGTTAAGGTCATGGAGAATTGTGAACAAAAAGATTCAAAGAATTGAAGCAGTTTAAAGACTGTCCATTACCTTGAGGACAGGGAAAATCCCTCTGGCTCACCAAATTTCAGAGTTACTATAGACCAGTGACTTCTTTGTGTTTCTCATTCCTCCCTTTCTTTTTCTTTCTCTTTCTAAATAAGAATGTCTGATGTGGGTCATAGCTTTCCTTACTTCAACATTAGATATTGAAATGGGATGTATACTTTTTCCAAATGAGAAAGAGCCACATGTGGATTTGAGGAAGAGAACTTGGAAACAACTGGAAAACTTTACTTTGAGCTAGAAACACTGACAATATGGGAATCCAGCCTCTTCTTAGGAAGAAAGAATGTGATCTATGAGGAAAGAATAAAATGGATTTGTTGACCACATGACTGAATGGTGATAGATACTCATCAGCTTCATTTCCCCTTTCTGGGAACCCTAGAAATATACATTTCTGAGCCAGTATTTCAATTAGGTTGGGCAATGGAAGATACATAGAATTAACACACTTTCTGGCTGAGGTGAGTAAGCATGTGGTGTGTGTTCCTGTACTTTTTTTTCTGTCTCCTGGCTAAATAATAAGATGACCTTAATGCCAAAAGATGGTGGAACAAGCACAAGGAAGCAGCTCGTTTGAGGAAAGTAATTTGATCATCCATCAGATTGTATTATGAGAATTAAACATCTTTCATATCATACCCTCAAACTCCAGAATTTATTTGTTATGGTGACTTCCCCTAACCTCTCCTGACTAATACAGGGGATTAATGTTCTAGAAATGTCAAGAGTTAGCAAAAAGAAAAACTCCCCTCAAATCTGTAATACATGGGCTTTAAGTGAAGATACAACTATCAGAAGAAACTATACCTTCAGGAGAAAGCAATGTTTTCATTAAAATAAAGAAGCAAAGAAAAAGTTAGGGGAAGAAGTTGAGGATAGAAGTGAGCTTATTTATTACAAAGCAGTGTTTCAACACAGAATAGGGAAAAGTTTGGAAAGGTAAATATAGTAGATGAGTTGTCACAATCAAAGAAATGCAGAGAATTTTGAAAGTAGAAATTCTGTAAAGACTAGAGGACTAGGGTGCTGAGGAGGACTTAAAACACAGGGATGAAACTTCACTGTTGATTGAGTTAAACAGTGTGCATACTGAGTCTTGTTGCTGGAGAAACGGTATTACCCCATCTGGGATGATTTGCTGCCAGTGGCTCCTTTTTCAGTACCCCTGAAGATGAGTGGTGACAGCTCTGAAGTGGTCATGCTTGGGCAGTAGTTGATGATAGCAATAATGATTTTGGTCCTTCTATTTGTTTTCCTCAGTCCTTGGATTGAATGCCCCAAACCCTTCTCTGGAGGCTGTTCAAAGGTCAATGCGTCATTGAGTTCTTGAAACTCAAGAACTGGCTTCTTGAAACATCTTCAGGCCAATTATCAACTTCTTTATGATGTCATTAGAGATTCCTGGTTCTGACAGTTATTCCTGAAGGTATCGTTTCTGATATTCTGATGCTGGAGAATATTTTAAAAGGAGACATGATTCCTTTCAGTTTTGTTTTGTTTTGAAGGGTTTAATTTCGATTTGTCTTTGGCTTATGCATCTTCTAGTTTTTTTCCTGGGAAGTTAAAGGATCACATTGTTTACCAGACTGAGCAGTGCTATCTTTATGATGGCCTTTTGTAGGAAGTAGTTTTGATTTTGGTATCAGTAAAAAGTGCTCCTTCTGAGAAGTTGGATTGTTTTATTCCATTGTAAATAAAGTAAATCATAACATGTTTACCTTGTGATGTTAGTAACTAGAGAGCATTGATGAAAATCTGTGGCTCATCTCTTGCATTTTCATAAGATGACATGAAAAATACAATGAATACTATACTGGAATTGTAAGAAGCCATGATGCCCATGCATATGGCAGACTGGAAGTGCCAGGGAATTAACTATCTTTGGAACAATTTTTTAATTAAAATTTTATTATAAAATATAACATATATACAAAGCAAAGAAGGAAAAAAAGCAATAATTTTCAAAGCACACATCAACAAGTAAGTTGCAGAACAGATCCCAGCATTTGTCATGAGCTACCATTCCACCATCTCAGATTTTTCCTTCCAATAGCTCCAAAATATTGGAGGCTAGAAGGAATATAATATAGTGATTCAGCAGCAATATGCATTTGTAAAACCCATTTTCTCTGTTATATTTCCTTCTTCTCCTTTGACCCTTCTCCCAATCTGTAGGGATCTTTGGGCAATATCCCTTCTGACTTTTTTGTTGAGAAAGAGTGCCAGCAGTAAGGAATAGGGGGATATAATTCATTGATAGTCTTGGAGAGGCTGGTCCCTGTGAGTTTCAGGATTTATCTGACTTAGGATCAATAACTCTCAGGATAGTATATAACTACCCCAGCTCCCTCACTCTATGGGTATGATACCTATGAAGCATTTCTGCATCATTTCCCAATTTACCCACTGGATTCAGCTCTAGCCACTCACTATGTTACTGGGTTGCCTTCTCTTCCATGTACAAATTCCCCATTCTCCTACCAGTATTCCCTTCACTTCCAAATCTTTTCTTGCATTCAGATGCAAGTCCTTGTCTCAAGTCTGTTTCTAGGGGGATCAGAGAGAGAGAGACAGAGAGAATGTATACTATATGAAAACTATGTGCTCATTTTTACTATGTGAAGGAGCCTCAGTCTTCCCTGATTCTAATGGTAACCATGAATTTTTCTCTGTTAAAGCAAGAATAAAGTAAAACAATCGGAATTTCTTCAAGGTTGGAGGTAGTGAACAAATACTACAGAAGTCCCTCTGGTTTATTAATACACAGTTGTAAGACCTTATCTTATTCTGAATGCTGATTTTGTTGCTTTTATTCATAATCTTTATCGGAACGTTAATAAGAACTAACTTTAAACCCAAACCCTCCCATGCATTCATTCTTATAAAATGATAGTTGAGATTCTACCACTCACTGAAGACCTCATTCATTTCTAATTTGGTTTGGGTAAAGATGTAATTAGCACCATATTCCTTTAGCATTTGACATATTCTAAGTTCCAAAAGGTGTTAACATAAGTTATACATATACCTTCAAAGAGTTAGGAAAAGTTTTAATCCAATTTTTATCACACATTTATACTGAACAAGGCACTATACTTTTGCCTAAAGATGCAACAAAATTTAATACCTGGGAAACTTAAAATCTATCTAAGAAAGAAATATGTAGTACTGAGATTTATTCATTTATTCAAATAACAAAGCACTGAACTAGATGTGGTGAGGAACACAAGAATATATCAGACACTGTTACTCGTTGTACAACCAACAGAAATGCATTATTTATGTGCTACTAAAGACATACCCAAGAAAGAAACTCTATTTATAATATCACACAACTGGAAACAACCCAAATATACATCTACAGAAGGCTGGATAAACGAAGGTGGTACATCTGTAAAATGAAATGTGATACAATAATGAGACTAAGAACTGCAAGTACAGGAAAAAAAAATGGATGTATCTCATAAATGTAAATTACAGCAGAAGAAGCCAGCCACAATTTAGTGCCTTAATTTGCTCCCATTTATATAAAGTTTAAAACAGGCTATGATGTTAGAAATCAACGCCATAGATATCCTTGAGTGGGATAGTGATTGAAAGGGGACATAATTTGGCTTCTGGTATTCTGCTAATGTTTTATTTTTTGACCATTGTTAAATTGTGAAGATTTATTTATTAAGCTGTACACATCTGATTTATGTAATTTTCTTTACATATGATATTAAGATGTATATTTA
>PVIY010045520.1:0-19029 GCA_004026745.1 Myrmecophaga tridactyla | reverse complement strand
AGACTCTGTGAATGTGAAAACCTTGTGTCTGATGCTCCTTTTAGCTACTATATCAACAGAAGAGTAGAACATATGGAATAAAAATAAATAATAGGGGGAACAAATGTTAAAATAAATTTAGTTTGAAATGCTAGTGGTAAATGAAAGCGAGGGGTAAGGGGTATGGTATGTATAATCTTTTTTTTCTCTATTATCATTTCTTTTTCTGTTGTCTTTTTATTTCTTTTTCTAAATCGATGCAAATGTTCTAAAAAATGATGAATATGCAACTATGTGATGATATTAAGAATTACTGATTGTATATGTAGAATGGAATGATATCTTAATGTTTTGTTTAATTTTTTTTAATTAATAAAAAAAGTTAAAAAAAAAAAAGGTTTC
Source organism: Myrmecophaga tridactyla (assembly GCA_004026745.1). Classification (NCBI taxonomy): domain Eukaryota; kingdom Metazoa; phylum Chordata; class Mammalia; order Pilosa; family Myrmecophagidae; genus Myrmecophaga; species Myrmecophaga tridactyla. The sequence goes on along the minus strand of PVIY010045520.1, from coordinate 18,648 downwards.
TGTCATGTGGGTCTGTCTATTCCGTGTCCTTTGGCTAGAGAGGGGAATTTTCTTTGGAATATTTTTTGCCTGCACTGTTAGTGGTTCCAGGTTGCAAGCACCTTTGTCACCCAATCCAGGATATATGGGAATTTAAAAGAAAATCCACAACTATGTTATTCCTAAAGTCTTGAAGTCCCTAGCTAGTTTACTTTTCTCTTTCAACCATTCAGAATCCCCTTGTATTTGTCCTACTATATTTATCCAGGGATTTTTGTTGTGCTTAGTTTAGTTGAGCAAGGATAAATGAGTCTACTCCAACTTACCCAGAATCAGAAGTTCATCAATTGAAAATGGTTTTATTTCAATAATCACAATTTTCACTTCTAGAAGTTATTTGTCTCTTTAAAAAATATTTCTTGGCCATTTTAGTCTCTTTTTATATATGTATATTTTATTTATATCTTTTTGAATAAAATAACTTATTTTATATTCAGCATGTAATAAGTCTAACATTTGACATCTTTGTGGATTATTTCTATCTGTTGTTTCTACTAAATCTTCACTTACGTCATCTTATTTTTGCGTGTATTGTAATTTTTTTTTTTTTTCTGTGAGCTTATGTTCCTTTCAACGTTATCAATAGGAATTCCTGAAGGCCTGGATTTAAAAAGTTGCATTACTTCAGAAAGGATTTGAATTTCATTCTGTCAGGTAGTGGGGAGTCTTGGACCTGGGAAACTTTTAAAGTATGTGCTTGAGGTTTTTGGACACGTGGATAACATAGATTTGGGCTACAAATCTGTATGAAGGTTAGCTTGTGGTTACAAATTCTTAAGGGAGTTTTTTTTTCCCCTGTACAAAGGTCAAAACATGATGACTCCTTCTATTTAAGGGGGCTTAAATTGTTTAACTCTTTGGGGCCTAAGCTTTAAGTAGAGAATCTTCTATTAAATTCTTCACTTTTAGTGGGACATAGACTTTATCTACTATTTCCTAACCTGTGACGCCGTCATAATAGAAGCTCAAAATCATAAGGATGGGATAGATAAACTTTAGGTTGAAAGTTGGCTTTAGTGCTCACTTATGTACCAGGATTTCTCTTTCATTCTATTTTTTTCTGAGAGGATTCCTTTCTTTTGATCAGCTTAGTGATGTATTTGAAAATACTTATCTGGCCTTTTTAGTTATTTTCAACATTAGGTGGTTTAGGGTATCTAGTTCCCCTTCTGGAAATACAAGTCTCAATGTCTTCTTTCATTATCGTTTCTCCTTATTTTCCTCTGTCATTGCCCCATCATATTTAAACCTTTATTACCTGTGGCAAAAAATTCTTGTTGCTACTCAATATGTGTGACCTCTCCTTCTTATTTGGTAATAGAACCTCAATTTTTTTTTTTTTATGGTTGCAATGTACCCAGCTAGATGACTATTTTCCAGTCTCCCTAGGGGTAATGTGTGAACATTTGACCAAGTTCTGACCAATAAGATACAAGTGGAAGTGCTCTGGAAACACTGGAAAGGTATTTAAAGGGATCTAGGGAGATATGGTCCATCCATCTATTCATTCATCCATCCATCCATCTGGCTTTATAGATGTCCAACACTACGCTAGACCTTAAGGAAGCAAACTAAACAGGAGGTCAGTCTTGGTGAAGACTGACAGGTATAATTATATGAAATGTAAATAGCTGCTATAAACAGAGGGTACCATGGGATCACAGACGTGTGCCACCCAACCAGTATGAGAGGCTACAAAATGATTTCTGGAGGATTTAAAGCCCAAACTGAATCTTGAAGAATGAGTGACAGTGAGTAAGGCAAATAAGGGGAAAATAGTTCAGGCAGAGAGAACATTATAGAACCATGCAGGTATGAAACAGAATGTCACAGTCTAGAAACTAATAAAATAGTTCACCGTGCCTGGAATACTGGGATTGAATTGAAAAATGGTAAGGAATGAGGTTGTAAAGATAGGCAGGAGTTATTGTGCCCTTAAAAAACTTTATACTTGGTAATCTTCACAACGTTACACATATTGTTCCTTTTCTTTACTAATCAAAAGTCTATCATTTTTCAAAGTCTAGATCAAATGTGTTCTCATAAGGCTTTCTATAATTTCTCCAATCAGAAGAGATCTTTCTGTTCTCTGATTTTCTCAAGTATTTATGGCTCACATAACTTGGAACTTAAATTTTGCTACTTTCTATTTTTAGTACTTCTGTCGGGTGTATATACATCTTTTACATGAGCTTTTACATGTCAGAGAATAAGGACCATGGCTTATCCTTTGAAATCTCAGCTATCCAAGAAAAGGTACCCCATACAAATGGTGAATACATAACCATTGATTGACAATCCTTACTCATACAGAATGAAATTTATCATGTCAAGCATATCATAAATTATTTTATTTTTCAGTTGTAGTGAGTCACTAAACAAATGTGTTGAATAGATGAATGAATTTGATCCCCATTAGGACCTTGTAAAGTAGTTCAAGAAAGTGTCCTAATTTACATTTTATAATTGAGTTGCAGATAAGCAAAACTGCCTCAGTCATATGACTAATTATAGAAACAGGAAAAATCCAAGTTTCCTGACTGATTTCAGTGTTGATTCTACAATCAAATGGGAATTCATGAAAAATGTATATAATAAGTTTACTTATCTTTTTCTGTACATTTGTAAATGAATTTATAAAAGGACAGTTAACTACTACCTTGATTTGATGGTTTATTGTATTGTATAATTTATTTTATTGCTAATTTTCCTTATTCCTGCAAAGAAATATCCTTAAACAAAACAGTGGAAACAAAGTGAAAGCTTATAATACCCATTTATGATAAGAATACATCATAGATAATTATGTTTATATGAAATTAGACAGGTTCTCTTATAGTTTATTAGGCAGCTGTATTCAGATTATATTCTTTATTTACCTGATTTTTACTGGGTTAACTATGTGTTACGTACTCAAATGTATAATATCTTACATCTGGCACAGCACTTAGAGAAAAAGATTAAAATAATATTGTTGTGAAAGAAAAATATGCCATTATTTATATCTTAAGGTAAGAGAAAGCCACATTTATTATTTACTATGTGCCTTTTATTTCCTTTAGACCTCCCAATAAGCTTTATTATTCCAGATTTTACAGATAAGGAAACTAAGATTTGCAGAGGATAATTTAATCTGTTAATGAAATCTTTGTGACCAGATAAGGGATGTAATAATTCTTCTGTACTTTACACTTGGTCTCGACTACACTTGGGGTATTTTTGTTGTTTCTTTACCACACTTTAAGAAGATTGTGGTCAACTAGAGAGTATTCTTAGATCAGCTAGATGAAAAGTAATCTGAAAAACATCTTAAAGGAAAAAGAATAGAAGGTGATGAGAAGATCAATCTGCAGAAGACAAAACTAAGAGGGAGATAATGGTTTCTTTCAAATAGCAACTGAGAGAATGCACATGAAATATTTTACATGCTTTAAAGCATTATATAAATGAGTCATTGTCATTCTGATTAAGTATATGAAAGGTTTATTTGAATAAGAAAGAACAGATTAGGAAGACAAAAATTCAAATGATAGGACAGATTGAGGACTGTTCTTATAGCAAATATTGGAAAGAAATGAAAAGATTAATAACTTTCAAAACCTCAAAATCAGTTTCTGTTGAGTGGTTGATTTGCTACTTACCACTCTTCTCTTGACACATTATTCACTGATTATCTGCCATCCTATGTTCCTATTTGCACTATACTTCTTTGACTTCTTATTTTCCTTTTTTTTTGTTCCTTTTCCTCTGACACTTATTAAATGTTGGTGTTTTCTTCCTGATTTCCAATTTCAATTCACTGTTCTTTTCCAAATACTCTCTCTGGGTGACCTAGTTTAATTAGGTTCTTGCTATTGCTAACACTTCCACATTTATATCTTCAGCCTTGCCCCTTTGAGTTGTATGTATTCAACAGCCTGTTGGATTGCTTCACCTGGATTTCCCACAGGTATCTCAAATTCAATACAAACAAACTGAATTCATATTGTTCACTAAATTCCCTCTTCCAAATTTCATATTTTAATCTGAGATACATCATTCACACAATTACCTAAGCTAGAAATAATATAGTAATCTTTGACTCCTCTAAATCTTTTCTCCTTCTTATTCAATTCAAACAGAAGCCTACTGATATATGTTTTAATATTTAATGAACCTATACCCTTTCTTTTCAACCTAGATAACATTGTCCTGACTCACCCTCCATCATCTCTTCCCTAAAATACTGCAACAAGCTTCTAAATGGTCTCCTTGCCTGAATTGTTGTTTCCCTCAAACCCATTCCCTAATTAGCTATCAGAGAAGTTTGTTTAAAACAGCAATTGATGTTTCTCTCTTGCTGAAGTCCTTTAATGATTATCATTGCTGTTAGGAGAAATTTCGAGTTCTTAATCACGGACTATAATAAGCATTCTATGATATGGCTCCTGTTGAATCATTTATTTCATTTTCCATCATTCTTTGCCTCACAAGTTAAGCTCTAGAAAAATTAACGTAACATACTAACTGGTCTTAACTTTAGAACCCACTGATCCCTTTGCTTAGAATGTCTCCCTTTACTTACATCAGTAGTCCCTTAAGGTGGAATGTGCTCAATCAATACGGTAATTGATCTACTGAGTCCAGGAAGAAGGTAGAACCATTTCTATTTATTTTTGTAAAAAAAAAATATTCAACATATGGGGAAAGAGAGGTATTTTCTCTTGAATTGTATTTTAGAAAATCACCAGTTGCAACTGGGATGTGCAACTGGAATGAATGTGGAGTCTCTTATTCATTCATGCTGTTTTGCTGTACTGTGAAATGTATTTAAATGGTACATTTTCTATTTCAAATTAGTTTTAATTCATTTAGGAGACAAGTGGGTTGAGCTTCCAGGGAAACAAATTCTGAGATGAAAAGTGCTCTTGGGATCATTAATAGTGGAACATACAGAAAAAAAAAAAAATTTGTCAGAGTTGAAAGGCAAGTTGCTACACAGTCTCAAAAGGTATGACCCTGTAGAGCTGTTTCAAGTTTAAGGCAAGAGGTCTGGGTCTTTATATGCTCCCCCCTCCAAGTTGATCAGTTACTGAATGTGGGCCACTGGGAAAAGGGGTGTGGCATTGGCTAAGGTAGCTCTCTTAGGCTCAAGCAATCTCAAGGGGACTCACAGCTAAAGGTTTTCTGTTGGCAACTGTGCTGGTTTGAAATGATGTATGTCCCCTAGAAAAGCCATGCTTTAATCCTAATCCCATTTTGTAAAGGCAGCCATTTCTTCTAATCTCTATTCAGCATTGTATGTTTGAAACTGTAATTAGATCATCTCCTTGGAGATGTGACCAAATCAAGAGTGGTTGTTAAACTGGATTAGGTGATGACATGTCTCCACCCATTTGGGTGGGTCTTGATAAGTTTCTGAAGTCCTATAAAAGAGGAAACATTTTGGAGAATGAGAGAGATTCAGAGAGAGCAGAGCAGAATGATATAGCCATGAGAAACAGAGTCTACCAGCCAGTGACCTTTGGAGATGAAGAAGGAAAATGCCTCCCAGGGAGCTTCATGAAACAGGAAGCCAGGAGAAGAAGCTAGCAAATGATGCCATATTCGCCATGTGCCCTTCCAGATGAGAGAGAAGCCCTGACTGTTTTTACCATGTGCCTTCTCACTTGAGAGAGAAACCCTGAACTTCATCAGTCTTCTTGAACCAAGGTATCTTTCCCTGGATACCTTTGATTGGACATTTCTATAGACTTGTAATTGGGACATTTTCTAGGCCTTAGAACTGTAAACTAGCAACTTATTAAGCTCCCTTTTAAAAAAACCATTCCATTTCTGGTATATTGCATTCTGGCAGCTAGCAAACTAGAACAGCAACACTGTCAGTATCTGTTATAATATGTTCTTCTTTTCTGAAGGAGTATCTGGGTGATGCATCCTAATGTCCAGTAAAGCAAATGAATGAATAAGAGCACCACTGTCAGTACCTCCTTATTGTGGAACTCTCATTCTTCCCTCAAGACACCTCATGCTCCATTTATGATACGACTGGTCTGGCAAGCAACCCAAAAGAAAGTGTAAGTGTCAAGTTCTATATTAATCCCAGGGGCTATATTGTCTTCATCTTTTCTGACTGACAATTAATATTGTAAAAAAGAGGAAATGAAAACTTTTGCAGATGATGTCAATGAACTCAATTTTGGGGGGCGGGGGTGCATGGTCCAGGAATCGAACCTGGGTCTCCCATATGGAAGGCAAATGAACTTAATTTTAATTTCTGTCTTAAGTTACCAAAATGGTATCAAAGGAATGCAATGAATATTATGAGGGAGTAACAGGACATGTATGTCTCCAAGATTAGAAATTGTGATCAATTGAAGGGGGCAAAGGAAAATATCTACACAAAACTATCAAACAAATTAATATCTCAAAGTGAAATTGGGAGAAGTATAAGCACTATATTTTAGTGTGGCTAATACAGAGAGCAGATGAGGAGTGACAAAAGGAGCAACTGGAGATTTATGGATAAGCTGGGTGGCTAAGAAGTGTTCAGAAAGTACAGGGATATATTGAAAGAATTTTTTTTAAAAAAAGAAATAACATAGAAGTTTTCACTTTAACCATTCTCAGAATCTGAACAAATAAAAGTATTCTTGAGATTATACGGAAGACAACTATAAAATTCGTTAGCATCACCAAGACCTGCTGGAATGGAATTCATGATTGGCATGCATATTCTGCTAGAATGGTCTATATAATTTAAATAAATTGATGGGTGAGGATAGGAAGATAACCACTAAGGTGATGTATACCTGATGTATGTGTGAGGTTTAGTGAGGAAAGTTGTTTATAAGGACTTGCGAGGCCCTATTTAATATTTCAGCTGATTACTTCTCCAGTCTTATATTTGTCTCACTTCATTTTTAATGCTTCCACAGTTTCACAATTACTTGTTCTTCTGGAATGTACTTTTTTTCCCCTCTCTCTTTGAACATAATATTTTCCTTGCTTGGAGTGTTTTGTCTCCACAGTTCCCAACCCTCAAGCCTTCATCAAATCTGTTTATATGTCACTGTGAAGAGAAATTATTTCCTCAACATTCTTGATTTTCTTACCATATGGAGTTAGTTACATTAGCACAATGATTCTCAAAGTGTGACTGGTCTCTGGACCATCACATTACCTGGGAACTTGTAAGAAACGTGGGGCCCACCCCTATGTAATTTCCCTCTACTTCATTCTTTATTGAGATATAATTTACATATCATACAATTCACCCATTTAAACAATTAAATGTGAGGTTTTTAAAGCATATTTCCAGAGTTTATAACCACTGCCACAATCTAATTTTAAAACATTTTCATCACCCCCAAAAGAAACCCATATCCATTAGCAGTCACTCCCCATTCCCCACCCTACCCCTCATTCACTGGAAACCACCAAAATATCTTCTGTCTTTATGGATTTGCCTATTCTGGATGTTTCATACAAATGGGATCATAGAATATGTGGACTTTTGTGTCTGCCTTCTTTCACCTAGCTTGTTTCAATTTTCATCCATGTTGTAGCTTGTACATACCACATTTAGTTTGTCCATTCATCATTTGACAGAATTTTTTCTTCCACCTTTGGTTGATATGAACAATGCCTCTATAAATATTTGAATGTAAGTTTTTGTGTGGACATACATTTTCTTTTTTCTTGGGTACATATCTAGGAATGGAATTTCTGGGCCATATGTTAAATCTGTTAAACATTTTAAGGAACTGGCAGATTATTTTTCAAAGTGGCTACATCATTTTACATTTCCACCAGCAGCATATGATGTTTCCAAATTCCCCACATGCTGGTCCACACTTGTTACTGTTTGTTTGATTACAGTCACCCCAGTGGGTGTGAAGTGATATCACTTTGTGGTTCTGATTTACATTTTCCTGATGGCTAAATGACGTTGTGTATCTATTCATATGCTTCTTGACCATTTGTATATATTTTTAGAAATGTCTATTCAAATCCCTTGCCCATTTTTAAGTTGAATTACATGTAGTTTTATAATTGGATCATAAAAGTACTTTAAATAGATACAAGTCCCTTAACAGATATATGATCTGCAGCCCCATTCTGTGGGTTATCTTTTTACTCTTTGACTGTATCCTTTGAAGCACAAAAGTTTGTAATTTCGATAAAGTCTAATTTATCAACATATTTTTGTAGCTGTTCTTTTGATGCCTTTTCTAATAAACTATTGCCTGACCTTAGGCCACAAAGATTTATTCCCATGCTTTCTATAATAACTTAATAGATTTACTATTATTACTCCTTTAAATTGTTATCTTCTAGACCAATTAAGAATAAATAAATAAATAACACTATTTTAGTTCATTTACCTTTCTCCTACACTCTTCTTTATATAGATCTGATTTTCTGACCCTTACCATTTTCTATCCCTGAAGGACTTCTTTTAACATTTCTTGCAGTTAAGGTTTGCCAGTGATGAATTCCCTCAGTTTTTGTTTGTCTGATAAGGTCTTTATTTCTCCTTCAGTTTTTTAGCAATAAAATATTTTAAAATTAAGGTTTGCACATTGTTTTTTTAGACATAGTGTTATCACACACTTAAAAGACAACAGTATAGTGTAAACATAACTTTAAAATTTTTTTTAAGGTGTTGAAAAAATTTTTAAAGTTGTTTCCCCCCATGTAATACCTATTACTAATGCCTTGCATTAGTGAGGTACATTTGTTATGATTCATCAAAGAATATTTTAATAATTGTACTATTAACTATAGTTCATCATTTAAAATAGAATATACTGTGTTGTATAGTCTTATATATTTTTTCTTTTTGTTTTATTCAAGTAACATATATATACTATCCAAAATTTCCCCTTTTAACTATATTCACATATGTAATTTAATGCTGTTAATTACATTCATTGGTTGTGCTACCATTACCACATCTATTACCAAAATTTTACAATCAACTCCAATAGAAATTCTGAACAATTTTAGCATTAACTTCCCATTCCCTACATCAAACCCATCCCCTGGTAGCCTATATACTAGATTCTAACTCTGAGTTTGCTTATCCTAATTTTGTCATATCAGTGAGATCATACAGAATTTGTCCTTTTGTGCCTGGCTTATTTCATTCTGTATGATTTCTTCAAGGATCATTCATGTTGCCACATGAATCAGAAATTCATTCCTTCCTAGGGCTGAATAAAATTCATTGTGTGTATATCACATTTTGTTTATCCATTCCTTAGGTGATGGACAGTAGGATTGCCTCCATCTTTTGGCAATTATGAATAATTGCCAGTATGAAAATATCTGTTCAAGTTCTGCTTTCAGTTCTTTGGGGTATATACCAGGTAATGGGATTCCCAGATTATATGGTAATGCTATAATTAGCTTCCTGAGGAACTGCCAAACTGTTTTCCATTGTGGCTGCACTATTTTACAAGTCTACCAGCAATGAATGAGTGCTCCTATTTTTCAACATCCTCTCCAACACTTACTTTTTTCTTTTAGTAGTAGCCATTATGTGGAAATGGTATCTCACTGTGGTTTTGATTTGCATTTCCCTAATAGCTAATGAGGCTGAGCATCTTTTCATGTGCTTTTTAGCCATTTGTTTGTATATCTTCTTTGGAGGAATGTCTCTTCATGCCTTTTGCTTATTTTCAAACTGGGTAGTTTGTCTTTTTGTTGCTTTGTAGGATTTCTTTAAGTATTCTAGACAATAAGCCTATATCAGATTTGTGGCTTCCATATATTTTCTGCCATTGAGTAGGTGGTTGTTTCACTTTCATGATCAAGTCATTTGATGCGTACAAGTTTTTAATTTTGGTGAGGTTGCATTTATCTATTTTGTCTTCTGTTGCTTATGTTTGAGGTGGAAAGTCAAAGAAACTAATGCCTGGCACAAGGTCCTAAAGATGCTTCCCTATGTTTTTTCTCTAGGAATTTTATAGTTCTAGTTCTTATATTTAAGTCTTTGATCCATTTTCAGTTAATTTTTGTCTATCATGTAAGATAGGGATCCTTTTTCATTCTTCTGTGTATGGATATCCAGTTCTCCCAGCACCATTTGTTGAAGAGGCTACTCTTTCTCAACTGAATGGACTTGGCAGTCTTATAGAAAATTGATTGGCAGTGACATCATCAACATGGCAACATAAGACATTCCCTGGAAAACCTCCCAGAGATTCAGCAAAAAAAAACAAGGCAAATCTCACTTGCTTAAAACTCTGAAGGAAAGTAGAGATTGGACAAGGACTCCATAAACACTGAATCAAAGCAAGAGAATCAAAGAAAGAGAAAAATATCAAGTAGGAAATTTCTATCCTGGACCAGCTGGTTCTCTTCCCTGCCCCACACTCAGTCCCATTCACCTTGGGAAAAACTCAGAGGGAGCAGCCTGGATTCCCTTCCACCTCCCACCAGGGACACAGACTATCAAACCACTCACAGTAGTGAGTTTGAATACTATGCATATCCAGACACAAGGACCCAAGCCTATAGAGATCTAGAGCAAAATTCAAGCCACTGAAGAATGCTGAATACAAAATGACTCCAGGAATAGCTCCTAAAATGGAGGATTAGGGAGGGAGCAGATTAGGTTCTCCCAAAAGCAATGAGTAATCAGGTACAAACTGTCCAAATCAACTGTTTGGGAATACAGGGACTGGGGGAGGTCAGTACAATGCCCCAGGAAGTGCTGGTGGAAGAGACAGAGAAACCTTGGTCAGAGACTCTAAGCAATACCCACAACAGCTCTTGGTGCCCATCCCCCACCTGGGAGGGAAGCAGCGGTGGGGAGAACCTGGGAGGCAGCTGCAGACTGGAATGGCTATGGGAGCCCTCTGCCCCAAGTACAGAGGGGGACACAGAGCAACACTGAGCAGATATTGGCTGGTGAAGTGAGAACACAGGATCCCCACAGCTTTAGCCCATCCTGGTCAGATCCTGCTGGGCACCAAAGTTTCAACTGCTTCAGAGGTGAATGTAGGAAACAGCCATAAAACCCTGCCTATGTAGGGCTGAGGGGAATAGGTGGATGAAGACCACCATTTGCTGGGCAGGCCAGAGAGTACAGAAAAAAGAAATGGGGGTTTCAAAAAGAGTCTTCCCAGACCCTCTCCCAGGCCCACTGGTCCACATCTCCTGCATGGGTATCTGGCCCTATTTTGCCTGGGAAATACTGAGGTTCAATTTACAAACCCAATCAACAACAAATAGTAGACAAGAGAGAAACCAGCTAATAAGGGGAAAAAATGTTAAAATAAATTTAGCAGATTGAAATGCTAGAGATCAATGAAATGGAGGGGTAAGGGGTATGGTATGTATGAATTTTTTTCTGTTTCCTTTTTATTTCTTTTTCTGAATTGATACAAATGTTCTAAGAAATGATCATGATGATGAACATACAACTATGTGATAAAAAAGAATGTTTATATTGTATGTTGAAAAGAATGTTTATATTGCATGTTGATTGGTTTTATTAATAAAAATTTTAAAAAGAGAGAAACCAATGTTCAGAATAAACCCATTGAGTTAATCATATGACCAAATATCAGCAAAAAATCACATGGCATACTAAAAGGCAGGAAGATATGGCCCAATCGAAGAAACAAATTTAAAAATCAAAGAAACAAAAACAAAAATCAAGCTGGAGGAGACAGACCTTGGAATAACTAATCAAAGATGTTCAAACACATCTACTAAACAAATTCAACAATATGGCTAAAGAGATAAGGGACATTAAGAAGACACTGGGTCCTCAGAGCCCACAGAAACTTCACAGTAGAGGTAACAGAAATGCATATATGTGGAGAATAGAGACACAGGTACTTGGAGAGGCTTGAAGCCCAGCAGGTATTGTCATAAGATGTTATACAAGCCAGAACCTAGAGACAGCCAAGGGAAGCCAAGCGATGAAATCCAGACCTGGAAAAACAAAGTGAGGAACACCTACGGGAGCTGAGGCTGAAAGCAAAGGAACCCAGAGCAAGTGACCAGCAGATGCCAGCCACATGACTACCCTGCTGACAGAGGTGTTCCAGACACGTCAGCCCTTCTTGAGTGAAAGGAACCTCTTGCTGATGGCTTAATTTGGACATGTTTATGTCCTTAGAACTTACTAAATTCTCCTTTATAAAAGACATTCCAGCAAAAAAAAAAAAAAAAAAAAAAAAAAAAAAAAAAAAAGACACTGGGTGAGCATAAAGAAAAACTGGAAAGAATACATAGAAAAATAAAGGATCTAATAGAAATGAAAGATACTATAGATGAAATAAAAAATACACTAGAAACAGACAACAGCAGATTTGAAGACTCAGAAGAAAGGATCAGCAAGTCAGAAGATAGAACATTAGAATTTGAACAGACAAAAGGACAAACGGAAAAAAGAAATGGAACAATTTAAGCAGGGTCTTGGAGAACTGATTGACAATATGAAGTGCACAAATATACGCATCATGGATGTCCTAGTTTGCTAGCTGCCAGAATGCAATATACCAGGAATGGAATGGCTTTTAAAAAGGGGAATTTACTAAGTTGCTAGAATACCGTTCTAAGGCTGAGAAAATGTCCCAATTAAAATGTCTAATCAAAGGTATCCAGAGAAAGATACCTTGATTCAAGAAGGCTGATGAATCAAGGTTCCTCTCTCAAGTGAGAAGGTACATGGCGAATATAGAGTTTCTCTCTCATCTGGAAAGGCACATGGTGAACACAGTCAGGGTTCCTCTATCATCTGGAAGGGCAGATGATGAACACAGCATCATCTGCTAGCTGCTCCTCCTGGCTTCCTGTTCCATGAAGCTCCCTGGGAGGCATTTTCCTTCTTCATCTCCAAAGGTCGCTGGCCGGTAGACTCTGCTTTTCGTGGCTATGTTGTTCTACTCTGCTCTCTCTGAATCCCTAATTCTCCAAAATGTTTCCTCTTTTATAGGACTTCAGAAACTAATCAAGACCCACCCAAATGGGTGGAGACATGTCATCACCTAATCCAGCTTAACAACCATTCTTGATTTGGTCACATCTCCAGGGAGATGATCTAATTACATACAGTATTGAATAGGGATTATTCTGCCTTTACAAAATGGGATTTTGATTAAAACATGGCTTTTCTAGGGTACATATGTCATTTCAAACAAGCACAATGGATGTCCCAAAAGGGAAGGGAGAAGGAGCAGGGAGAATATTTGAAGAAATAATAGTTGAAAATTTCTCAACTCTATTAAAAGACATAAACATACAAATCCTAGAAGCCTAGTGTACTCCAAACAGAATAAATCCAAACAGACACACTCCAAGACACTAATCATATGGTCAAATGCCAAAGAAAAGGAGAGAATCCTGAAGGCAGCAAGAGAAAAGCAATTCACCACAATCAAGTAAAGCCAAATAAGACTAAGTGTTGATTTATCATCAGAAAACATGGAGGCGGGTGGGTAGTCAGTGGTACAATATACTTAAGATACTGAGAGGGAAATTTCAACCCCCAAATTATCTATCTAACAAAGCTTTCCTTCAAAAATGAGGGAGAGTTTAAAATAGTCACAGATAGAAGCTGAGAGAGTTTGTTAATAAGAAATCTGCCTTATAAGGAATACTAAAGGAGGTTCTGCTGGTTGAAAAGAAATGACAGAAGAGAGAGGCTTGGAGGAGAGTATAGAAATGAGATTATCATAATTAAAAGGATAAAAAGAGAAAGAAAAAATAGATCTGACAAAAGGCAAATAAAACAGTGGAAGTAAGTGCTGCTTTTACAGTAAGAACATGGAATGTTAGTGGATTAAACTCTCCAATAAAAAGACACAGATTGGGCGGCTGCCGTGGCTCAGCAGGCAGAGCTCCGACCTGCCGTGCTGGAGGTCTGGAGTTCGATCCCTGGTGCCTCCTGCCCATATGCAAATTATAAAAAAAAAAAGACACAGATTGGCAGAATGGATAAAAATATATGATGCAGATATATGGTGGTTGACCAGAAGGACTCATCTTAGACCCCCCCCCCCCCAAAATGGACTGAAAATGAAAGGATGGAAAAGAAAATTCCACATAAACAGTAGCCAAGAAAAAGCTGGGGTAGCTATTAGCAGGCAAAATAGACCTTAAATACAAAAATTTTATAAGAGACAAAGAAGAACACTATATGTGAATAAAAGGGGAAAATCACCAAGAAGAACCAACAATCATAAATTTTATGCATCTAATCAAGGTCCTCAGAGTACATGGGGTAAACATTGGCAAAACTGAAAGGATTAATAGATATCTCTACAGTAATAGTGGGAAACTTCAGCACACACTTCTCTTCAATAGATAGAACATCTAAACAGAGGATCAGTAAGAAAACAGGAAATCTAATAATATGATAAATGAACTAGACCTAACAAACATATACAGAACATCACACCCTCAAACAGTAGGATATACATTCTTCTCAAGTGTACACTCTCTAGGATAGACCACATGCTGAGTCACAAAACAGGTTTTAACTTTTAAAAAGATGGAAATTATACAAAGCACTTTCTCTGATCATAATGGAAAGAAAGTGGAAATCAAAACAGCTTGAGAACTGGAAAATTTACAACTATATGAGGTTAAATCACACACTCTCAAACAAACAGTGGGTTAAGAAATTACAAAAGAAATCAGTACATATTTGAGATGAAATAAAATCAATTTATCAAAGGTTATGGGATATAGCGAAAGCAGTTCTGACAAAGATTTTAATATAGGCCCTAAATACCTACATTAAAAAGGAAGAATGAGCTAAGATCAAATACCTAACTGAATACATGGAGTAACTTGAGAAGGCACAATAAACTAATCCCAAGAGAAGGAGAAGGAAAAAATAATAGTGGAAATTGATGCAATTGAGAACAACAACAATAAAAGCAATAGAGAGAATCAGTAAAACAGAAGTTGGTTAAGAAGATAAATAAAATTGACAAACCCTTAGCTGGACTGTCAAAGACCAAAGGAGAGAAGATGCGAATAATAAAATCAGAAATGAGACGGGGTCATTACCATGGACCTGTAGGAATAAAAAAAAGATCATAAGAGCATACTATGGACAACAGTATACTAACAAACTAGATATCTTACATGAAATGGACAATTTCCTAGAAACACAGGAACAGCCTACACTGACTGAGAAGAGGAAGACCTCAACAAACAAATAACAAGTAAAAAGATTGAATTAGTCATCAAAACTCCCCAAAAAGAAAAGGCTGGGACTAGGTGGCTTCACAGATGAATTTTACCAATCATTCAAAGAGGAATTAATACCAATACTGCTCAAACCCTTCCAAAAAACTGAAGTGCAGGAAACACTAGCTCATTCTATGAAACCAACATCACCCTAATACTAAGTCATGAAAAAGATACTACAAGAAAACTACAGATCAATATCTCTAACGACTATAGATGCAAAAATCCTCAACAAAATACTTGCAAATTGAATCCAATAGCACATCAAAAAATTATACAGTATTATCAAGTGCATTTTATTCTAGGTATGCAAGGGTAGTTCAACACAAGAAAATCAATTAATGTAATATACCACATTAATAAATAAAAAGGGAAAAACATGATATTATCTATAGACACAGAAAAGGCATTTGATAAAATCAAACATCTTTTTTTTTTTTTAATTTTTGAGAAACCTTCACACACATACAGTCCACACATGGTGCCTAATCAATGGCTCACATTATCATCACTTGGTTGTGTATTCATCACCATAATCATTTTTAGTGCACTTGCATCACTCCAGATAAAAAAAACAAAAACTCATACATCCCATACCCCTTACCCCTCCCTTTCATTGACCACCGGTATTTCAATCTACCCAATTTTTTACCCTTTAACCCCCCTATTATTTACTTTTTTTAAATCTTTTTATTTTATTTTATTTTTTACTCATCTGTCCATATGCTGGATAAAAGGAGTATCAGACCAGGTTTTCACATGACGTGGTCACATTGTAAAAGCTATTTCATTATACAATCACCTTCAAGAATCAAGGTTTCTGGAACACAGCTCAACAGTTTTAGGTACTTCTCTCCAGCCACTCCAGTACACCATAGACTAAAAAGAAATATCTATATAATGCATAAGAATAAGCTCCAGGATAACCTCTCAACTCTGTTTGAAATATCTTAGCCATTGAAACTTCATTTTGTCTCATTTCTCTCTTCCCCCTTTTGGTCAAGAAGGCTTTCTCAATCCCATGATGCTGGGTTCCAGCTCATACCAGGAGTTCTGTCCCATGTTGCCAGAGAGATTTACATCCCTGGGAGTCATGTCCCATATGGGGGGCGGGGAGGGCAATGAGTTCACTTGCTGAGTTGACTTAGAGAGAGAGGCCACATCTGAGCAACAAAAGAGGTTCTCTGGGGGTGACTCTTAGGCATAATTATAAGTAGGCTTAGATTCTTATTTACAGCAATAAATTTCATAGAGTCAAACCCCAAGATCGAGGGCTTAGTGTATTGATTTGATTGTCCCCACAACTTTGAGAATATCACAAATTCCCAAATCAAATAGGGAAGTTTAATATTTCCTACTTTCCCCCCAGTTTCCCAAGGGGACTTTGCAAATACTTATTTATTCACTGCCCAAGTTATTCTGGGATATATTAGGGCATCACACTAACCTGTACAAACCAACAAAATCTCATCCCTTATTCAAAATTCCATGTATTTATGGTGATAAACTAAAGTGGTCATACAAGTTACATTAGGTTATGTGTTAACCAAAATATAAATTTTGCACCAAATAAACATCTCTCCCTTTGGTCACACACAGAAGTTGAAGTTTTAAAATATGGACCATATCATCCTTTCCCCTGTATTCTGATTTACCTTAATCCTATCCAAATCAGCTTCATTCATATCTGTAGTCTAAGTCTGATCACTTTTTCAGCTTTTTATTTTTTTAACAGCTGCTGTATGGGGTAGTGCTGACTTTCATAGCTTCAGAACTCTAACTCTGAGTCTCAAGTGTCACACAAATCCCTGAAGTTTCTGAGAACGACCAGGTTATATACAAACAGGTCAGTATCTCAGAATTTAGAAATAACAGTTACAACTCCTGAATCTATGTGACTGCTGTAGAAGCTTACAATCCAGGACCCTTTACAGTAGGCCCTAGTCTGATAATTCATGCTCTCAACTTAATAACCTGTATTCTTTAACTCTCAAAGTTCACTCATTATGTTAGTTCATATTAGTGAGACAGTACAGCATTTGTCCTTTTGTTTCTGGCTAATTTCATTCAGCCTAATGTCCTCAAGGTTCATCTACGTTGTTGCATGCTTCATGACTTTATTCTGTCTTACAGCTGTGTAATATCCCATCATATGTACATACCACAGTCAAGCATCCTTTCTTGATAAAAACATTTTGAAAGGTAGGAATAGGAGGAAGCTTCCTCAAGATGAAAATGGGCATAAATGAAAAATGCACAGCTAACATCAAACTCAACAGTGAGAGACTGAAAGCTTTCTCTCTAAGATTGGGAAGAAGATAAGGATGCTCACATGAGTGAGGCATGATAACATTTGTCTTTTTGTTTCTGCCATTTCATTCAACATACAGTACTTAAGGTTCATTCACCTAGTTGTCTGCCTCACAACTTCATTCCTTATGTGGCCACTGAGTAGTCCATTGTATGTATACATCACCACTTTCTTTTCTCTGTTTTTGTACCCTTATTCCACCTCCATCCATTGGCTTCCTTCTCTCCTTTCTCTTATTCCACCTCCCTCCATTGCGAATTGAGAATACTGTTGCGATAAACACCAGTGTGCAAATGCCCATTTGTGTTCTCACTCTCAGTTCCTCCAGGTATATACACCTAGCAACGGGGTTGCAGGATCATATGTCAATCCCAGCCTCAGCCTCCTGTGGAACCACCATGCTGCCATCTGGAGGGGTTGCACCGCTCAGCTTGTCTACCAACATGAATAGGTACATGTCTTTCTCCACATTTTCTCTAGCTCTTGTTTCTTTCTGTTCATTTTTTGGGGGGTGGGGGGGTGCATGGTCTGGGAATGAAACCTGGGTCTCCCACATGGAAGGTAAGCATTCTACTTCTGAACCACCATGCACCCTGTTCTAGTTTGCTAGCTGCTGGAATGCAATATACCAGAAATGGAACGGCTTTTAACAAGGGGAATTTAATGAGTTGCTAGTTTACAGTTCTAAGGCCAAGAAAATGTCCCAATTAAAACAAGTCTATAGAAATGTCCAATCAAAGACATCCAGGGAAAGATACCTTGGTTCAAGAAGGCAGATGAAGTTCAGGGTTTCTCTCTCAAGTGAGAAGGCACATGGCGAACACAGTCAGGGCTTCTCTCTTGGCTGGAAGGGCACATGGTGAGTACTGCGTCATCTGCTAGCTTTCTCTCCTGGCTTCTGGTTTCATGAAGCTCCCCTGGGAGGCATTTTCCTTCTTCATCTCCAAAGGTTGCTGGCTGGTAGACTCTCTGCTTCGTAATGTTGCTCTCTCTGAAATCTCTCATTCTCCAAAATGTTTCCTCTTTTACAGGACTTCAGAAACTAATCAAGACCCACTCAAATGGGTGGAGACATGTCATCCCCTAATCCAGTTTAA
>PVIY010045519.1:0-19040 GCA_004026745.1 Myrmecophaga tridactyla | reverse complement strand
GCCATTGACACTTAGTCTCATTTCACTCTTCCCCCTTTGGTCGAGAAGGTTCTCTCAATCCCTTGATGTTAATTCTCAGCTCATTCTAGGGTTTTTCTCAGTCCCTTGATGCTGAGTCTCAGCTCATTCCAGGATCTCTGTCCCTCGCTGCCAGGAAGGTACACATCCCCGGGAGTCCATGGGTCCCTTTTGTGACTGTATTCCTGACAATCATTTGGCTACACTTCATCTGTAGGCATATCCTAAGCCAGGGAGAGGGGCGCACCCTTCACAGAGAAACCTGACCTGAACAAATCATCTTAAGAATGGCTGCTGTTTCAGTTTGCTAAAGCTGCCAGAATGGACTCTACCAGCAATGAGTTGGCTTTTTCCATTGGGGGTTTATTAACCTACAAATTTACAGTTATAAGGCTATGAAAATGTCCCAGTTAAAGCATTAAGAGGGAGTTACCTTCTCTCAGGAAAGGCCACTGGCACTCTGGGGTTCCTGTCACATGGGAAGGCATGTGGCAGTGTTTGCTTGTCCTTCTTGGAGCATCTCTGGGTTCTGATTTCTCCTGGGTTCTGATCTCAGTGGCTTTGCCCAAAATGCCTCTAATGAAGTATTAAGACCCACCTTGAATGTGCTGGGTCACATCTCAATTGAAATAGCCTAACCAAAAGGTCCCGCCCACAATAGGTCTCCCCCCAAAGGGATGGAGTAAAAGAACATAGTCTTCTATGGGGTCGTCATCCACGTCTTTGTTTAAAAAACCCTGAATGATAATATTAAATAGTGCTGAGAATAGTTTGCTCTTACTCTACTTCAGACAGGCATTTTAAAGATTCAGGAAGATGAACATGTACAGGCAATAGAAATGAGGACTATTTGGATGAAGCTTTAACCTGAGAGTAGGGTGAAAATTCTGGCTTTTAGAAACTACACATAGTTGGAGTTGGTATTTTTCTCCCATTATGTTGTGTGGTCAATTGATTGCAAAAATATTTCCTTTCTCTAAATCTGTGCTCTTGTCGCATTATTTGCAGCTCCTCCCATCAAGAGGCGGAGTCTGTTTCTCTAGCTCTTGAATCTGCCCTTAGCCTTGTAAACTACCTTGGCCAAAGAATGTGAAGTGAGACTGTGCTGGTGGTGCTAGCCTAGGTGTTAAGAGGCCTCTCACACTCCTGCATACGCTCTTAGAATGCAGCCCAGTGACCTTGAGGGGGAGCCTGGGTTCACCTGCTGAGGGACTCTTGTCACCCAGCTGAGTGTCATCTGGAGGAGTGAGACAATCCTAAGCAGCCAGCTGACTGCGGACACTTGAGCGACTGCAGACACAGTGCTCAGGCAAACCGGTCCAGACCTTCAGACTTGTGAACAGTGATAAATGCTTGTTTTGAGCTACTGAGCTTTGGAGTGGTTTGTTGTGCTAGCGATAACAAACTGATAAATGTGCTCACCTGGACGTGGTCCCTGGGCTCACTTTCAGGTCTATTAATGTCATCACAAATGCTTAGTGTAAGTCTGCAAAAGAGATCCCATCACAGGATGGAGGAGTTCTGTTAGATGAACGCAGGGGATTGGGGTGGGGAGCTGAATGTTCAAGATTCCTTTTTAACAACACAGGTTCTTAAGCCTCATGCCAGAGTATCTGATTTAATATTTACAGGTGGGAACTTAGAATCTGTAATTTAAAAAGCTCTGGAGATTGGGTCAGAATTGAAAACCACTTATGTAATTGTGTTGTTGTTGTTAGTCCCTTAACACCTTCCACCACTGATTCTATGATTCCAGCTTATCTGTCCTTAGATAGCACTCAGGTGTTTAGTTCATTACTGACTTGATGTCCTCTCAGCTGCAGAAGTAAACTTTATAATCACCTCTGGGCAAAAACACAATACCCTGATCCTGGATGGGGAAAAAAAATCATAGGTGCAGTTTGGTTAAGATTGTAAATTGTTTACCATTACATCCTGCAAGGTTTACAATATGGTATGCATTACATAAATAAATTGTAGGCATTGTGGCAAGATAATAGGACCCTGCTTTGTAGGACATTATAGTCTAATAGGGGAAAACTCAGATCCATCATTTGTTATGTGTTGAGACAAAGCAACCAGTGTTTAATCCTTAAACTATAGGCCTCACAGGTGAAATTTACTATGATGGTTGTATCAGTTGGTATTACAGTAATGCAATGTGATAAACTGCCACAACATCTCAGTGGCATACAACAATATGCAGTTACCCCTAAGTCTGCAGATTGGCTATGGTAAGGGGGGATCAGCTGATCCAGACAGGGTACAGATAGGAGTGGCTTCATTCCTCATGTCCCTCCCCCTCCTGGGACTAGCTGGTCGTCCAGGCAAGCTCTTCTCCAAGGTGATGATGGAGGCACAAGAATACAAGCCTCAGGGAACAAGAGCATTTCATGTGTTTGCTTATGTCTGTTGACCAAAGCAAGTCACATGGCCCAGCCCAGTGTCAAAAGGCAGGTAAACATATTCTACCTTTATAGTAGGAGGAAATAGAAAGTCATGTGGCAGTGGACATGGATACAAGGAGAGATGAAGAATTCATGCTGCTAAAGTAGTCTCCCAGAGAGGGGAAGGCAGGGTAAGGAGTTGCAGCTTTTTCTGCTTAAGAAGGCTCATGAAGTCATAACTGGACCCCAGATTAGCCAGGAGGCATATATTATAGGCACTGCTATTAGTCATTCTATACCACTGGATTATACGGCATATCAAATTTACCTCTGAGGAAACTGAGGTCAAAGGACTATTTAACTTTCCTGTGCTCACATCTTCTGACCAACCTTGGTTTTCCAGTTTTCCCGTGGAGATCTGGTTGCTGCCATCTTATTTCACAAACCACAGATCAGGATATTGTTGCCTACTTAGTTTATCCTCCTGAGAAACCCCGCCCTCTCAGTACCCGTGTGCTGTGGGAAGCAAGGGAGTGTAGCAGGGAGGGGCTTAACAAGATGAGGTTTCCACAGCACAGCGTTAAGGAAAATAAGGCAGATTATAGGACATTGCTGGACTGTATTTCCTGACCTTGCTTTGTTACTGCCTGGACTATAGAAATAAATTGGGGTGGGGACTGTTTCAACACCCTGCAGGGTCCTTATGAGAGTTTTATTTTTATTGCTTTGAGTCCTCACCTGCGGTCTCTGTTGCCTGGTGACTGACCGGAAATGAGTGATCCTAGCTTCCTATTCGACTGTGCTCGCAGTGGTGCTCTGACAGGCAATGCCGTTTCTATTTTCTGTGGGGGAAAAAATGGTTTCATTAAATAACTTATTTAAACATTTAATGCTTTTTAGGAGGCATGATATCAGAGCAGGCATTCCTACAGGGGCTTTTGTCAAATTAGCACATACAAGCAGTCTTCAATATTTGCAATGCCCAAGAACATACAAGATCTGCTACAAGCTGCTTATCTTGGATAGGTTCTTTCCTTCCTGCTGGCTTTGCTGAAAATCTCATGTGTCTAGCATATAATGCTGACACTACATAATATATTGTCAATTGTTATTTGAGCAATGATTTAATCCTCTTGTGCAGTGCCAAGGGCCATGTCTGCCTTGTTTAGCACTGAAAATCCAGGAGCTGACATAACGGAATCTAAAAAATAGTTATTGAATGAATAAATGAATATTTAAGACTAACATTCTGCTTCTAAGAAAAATTGGGAGTTTCTCACAGGTGTTTCTGCCCCTGGGCAGAAAGGGTTAATAAGCATTAAGGGGTTAATGTTTTCTGTTTGCCAGAGCGGCAGCAAAAAGGGATCTGGATCTCAGCTTAGCTACTTGAATCACATTCTTCTTGCTACTATAGCAACAGGTTGAGAATTCTGCCGGCATTGTCCGCTGCCTCCCTTGGAAATGCTTAAATGCAGGTGATTTCATTGTCTAGGGGGGACAACAGGCTTTTTCTATGAGGTTTCAATGAAGCAGCATCTTTGCAGAAGCAGAGAGGCCAACACAAAGCAAGGGTTAAGAATCAAGGAAAGGTAGACAGAAATCTTATGATTGGAGAGACATTTCTGATCCTTTGTTCCCTGAAGAGGTATGAAGTGGAGAAGGAACTGAGGTTTAATCCATATCAGTAGCACTTTTTTCTCTTTCCTTAATGAGATCTCTCTTGCAGACACCCACTGGCAACTTTTTCTTACTATCAATTTTAACAATAAAGTGATAATTAGCACTCTTGGATTTTATTGCCCGTGTTCACTGTCAAATTTGAAGATGTCAGAATGGACCAGGATTAGTTTTTTCCTGCATTTATCAGTTCTTCCAATCACCTCTGTATGTGCATGGCTTATTAGGATGGAAAAGCTAACCAAGAGTGAGAAATGGAGGTGGTGTTTTTTACTGAGTGTTCAGTATTGTAAAGACAGAAGAGAACATGGAGAAGCCACTGAGGAAAGTTGCCTTTTACTCAGGGATTCCTCTTGTCATCTCCGTGAGGGGCAAGAAGGTCTAAGGTGTGGTGGTAATCAAAGTTTAGGGCTTTTCATGTGCCTTGCTGGCTAGTGGATGAAATAAAGAGATTTTTAAAGTCACTTCAGATCGATTTATCACCTGACCTGGGTACAACTATCACTTCTTCATCTTGTTTTCACTTTGCATGCAGACGAGAAAATCTGCCTGGGTCACTTTTTTGTTCCTAGTTTTACAAATACATTTTGGTCAAAATATCTGAACATGTTGAGCCTTTCATCAGAAGCAGTGCTGAGTCATTCTATTAAAAGTTTAATTAAAAAAAAAACTTCTCTCCAATCCACTTTATAACATTCGAATATGGGATAAGCTCTGCATCCTTTATAAGTTTCCGAGTTCCATCATCACTGCCTTGAAGTCCTTTGTGGCCACTGAAACTAACATTTTGTTGCAGTATAGTTAAAAGAGCATTGCCTTGGGATCTAGTCCTAGCCAGGAGTAGCTCTGGGCAGCTCATATGGAGACTGAAATTCCGCTATATGCTGAATGAAAGACTAGGTCAAAATTTCTAGGATTTCTTCCACATTTCTCCCCACACAGAAATAGTGACATTCCAGGTGTTTCATAAGCAGGAAAGGTGCTTTGTTGAGCACGTTATAACTTGCAAAGCTCTAGGATGTCCTACCTTGCCCCTTAACTCCTACTCACCCTCAGATCTCTGCTTCATTGGGGGTACTTCTTCAGGGAATCCTTTCCTAACCCCTGGGCTAAATCAGGACTCAGGTATTTGTTCCCTCATAAATGTATTCTTTTCTTTCATCACATTTATTACAGTTTGTAATGATCTACTTCGTGGGGGGTTTAAAAATCAGCTTGCCATGTGGGCGACGTTGGCTCAGCAGGCAGTGTTCTTCCTGCCACACTGGAGACCCAGGTTCAATTCCCAGTGCCTCCCCGTGCAAGAAAAAAAGGGAAAGAAAAAAATCAGCTTGCCGTGAAACCGGGAGCTCCTTGAAGCAAGCACTCAATCCATTTTGCCATCATTGTACGTTTAGGAGCCAGTCAGTACATGTTTGTTGAATGATTGAAAGTACTGTTAAGCTTTACAGGAGGGGCCACAAGGTTAAGTAGTTCACAGTTTCTGCTTTCAGGGATCTTAAGGTTTACTTTTCCTGTTTCTCCTCTCTTTCTCTCCTGTCCACCCTCCAGACACAAAATATGCCCAACCTTACTGACAGGCTACAAGAAATTAAAGCAAAACAAAACCCTGGGTTTTCTTTATTGATCTGCTCTTAGATTTTCCTTGATTGGACTGATTAATCTTTTGTGACAGAATCCATGAGATGAGACCAGGCCCTGGAAAGAGATTATAGAATATGGTGTATACGATGGAAGTGGTGGACAAAAAAAAAAAAAGGAGGGGAAAGAAGGGAGGAAGATAAGGAAGGGATAAAAGGGAGAAATAAAAAATGGAAAAAAAATAACAAGAAGAGCATTGAAAGCATGGGGCTATCTATGCCTTGCTCAGAGCTTGTGGAATTGCTCCCTTTTTAATTCCCTTTTAAGGGTCCTCTTTAACTTGAAGCCAGGCTTTACAAGCAAGGACGTGTTTTTTTGTTTGTTTTTTTTTTTAAGGGCATGTTTTTAAATAGAATTGCTGCCTCCAGTTTTGAGTCATGATACAAACACTTTGCTACCAAAGGTGATTATATATACATAAAGTTAACTGACTGGACTCCAGAAATCTCTTTACTTTAAAAAAACAGGAAGCTACCGATTTTTTTTAAAAGACTGGCAGGTTCATGTCAACTAGGATAGATTAGAGCAATATAGACAAATGCATTATGAAACCAGAGCCAGCAGTTAGAACATTTAAACACTGAAGGGTAATTTGATGTCAGGCAGCTTGCCTAGTCAAGATGCAAGAATTCCTTAGATTGGAAGGTACGATGGATGCCCAGGGGCCAGGTGTTGGAGATTTGGGAGGGGTGCAGGGAGTTGATGGAATTAGAATATACCACTCCTTTTGGTCCCACTGAGTTTGTAGTTTGCAAGGGAAATCGCTGGGGAACTTGTACTCAATAAATTTCAGTAAAAAGCCTGGAATCTCCAGCTTAGGAAAGCCAAAGCAGTTCCAGTTTATCTTGATACCAGAAATAGACACGAGAATATGACCAGGCAAGGTGTGTATAGTTTTCCTTTCGGCTCTTCTAGGGAATTCAGCTATAATGGCAAATGACAGCCTTTCTCTGTATAACTGTTTTCTTACCAACACCCACAGGCACAGATCATATCAATAGATTGCTTTATACTCATCCCAATTGGGAGCCTGAACCCCAGCCAGTCTCTCTCCCAAAACCATTTAAGCGAGAGAAGGGGTAACTAAAACAATCACACAATATCTCTGCCTTATTGGGAGGAAGGAATTTTAGTCAAGAATGCAAGACGTACCTGTGGGCTTTGCACCTACACTGCACAAATGTTACACACACACACACCACGCACACATCTGTTCTACTTATTCACTTACTCAGGTGGAGACAGTATTGTACACCATGTTGACCAAGCACCAGGAAAGAACTGTGTTAAATTGACATATAGCTGAGCCATGGGCTCATATGTCTTAGCAATGTTAAGTGGCCAGTCCTTCATTTACAAGAAAGTATATAACAAAGATAATACGTGGGGGATATGGTACTTTCCTATCTGATGTTCCTTGACTAGTTCTGGAGAAAGTCAGCTATAAGCCATCTCTTGGTTTCCTAGGGATTTGCCTCTCTATAGACCTGTTTAAAATAAATAATATTTTTTTAAAAATTCTTTACCCAGAAAACCCCTTTCTTCTATCAATGGTAAGCACCTCTCTTGAATCTTGGCTCTGCTACTTCCCAACTGTCCAACTAGAACACGTAATTTAACCTGTCTACCTCATTTCCTTCATCTTTACATGAAGATGATAATATTTCTTTCATAGGATCCTTACAGGAAAAAGAAGGTAACTGTGTTCTTCTTGCACTCTGCTTGGCAAATAGTATTAATTATAAAATTGTTGCTGTTTTTAATAGACACCTCTCAGAGATATTCAGCCTTTTTTTCTTTGCCTTTCCTGAATTGGAACCACCCCTTGATAAAATGAGGAGAAGAGATGGGGAGGGGAGAGGAGGCTGGAAAGGAAGGGAGACAATGGCACTCTATTGCCCACATTCCTCTATTGCCTCCTATCTCGCTGCTCATTCTAGTACATGGTACTTACCTTACCAGTTGATGGCTAGATACCAACACCAGGTGTGATTCACAAAGGATTAATTCAGCTCTTTCTTCCAGGAACAGGTAAGCTAAGTTTCAAGCTCATTCTCCCCTGTTCCCTGAGTCCTTTTCATGTCCTTGCTGGCCAGCTCAAGTCCCTGTAACCTACTATATGAACTAATAAAGTTGACACAGAATAAGCACTCAAGCAGTGTCAATGGAACCCAGTTGATTTGATCCTGAAAGACAGAGGGTAGTCATGGAGCCATTTGGTACTCAGAGGAAAATGCTTAAAAAGAGCAGATCAATATCAATCTTTCTGAGCAATCGGATCTCTAGGGACTTTCAGGCTTAAGGGAAGGGATGTGAATCATTGGACTTGGGAAGAGGGCACAGGGGAGAGGAAACAGATTTCCTGTCCATCTCTTGCTCTGAAAGAACAGCCAGCACAGTGCAGCTGAGCGGCATGACCAGGACCCTAAGCTTCCGTACCCTTAGTTTCCTGATCCACAAAATTGGGGTGATAATTGGGTATTAAATGAAGTAATATAATTAAAGCACATAGCTTAAAGCCTGGCATATAGTAAACACTCAATAATGTTAGTAGCCATAATTAGCTCATGAATAACCTAGAGGCCAGTTAGACTTCTCAGGCCTATGTACCTTAAACGGTACCTGCTGCTCCTTGTGGTGCCCATGGGCATCAAAATGAGTGGGGAGGAGGTGCCACGCATGCTGGCCCATCTGTCTGCAGCTCTGCTTAGTCTTGACAGTTCACATGCTGGAATTAACCCATTTGAGTTCTATCGCTAACTTCGAAGAGTAAGAGAAATAGTATGTCACATAATAAGGAGGTTGCTTTCTTGGTAATGACTGCAGGATGGCACTATGTGTATTTTTATCTGTTTAAACATGAATTCATATTTTATTGTTTCTCACTCTGGTGTCTCATGAAAAGCAGTGTTGTATTCTTAATGCATGCTGGGGAAAGTGAGGTGGTTTACATTGTTGTCTTTCACGGTAAAAAGTAAAAGAATAGATATGAAGTATAATTTTAAAGACAGGACAAATTCATCAAGCCCTTCACTTTACAGATGTGCTGGATGAAATGAAATCTCCCAGTGGTAGAGCGGCAGGTCTTCCACCCCCAATCCAGGGTCCTCCATACGTGGTCTGTTGGTCTAATGTTCTTCCCAAATGACCAGAGGACAGAAAATAGTTCGACAGCCATTGTTCTCAAATGTAAGCGTGATCATCTGTGTGGAGGATTCTCACCTGAGATAACAGTACCTTTGACCCAGTCTCTTTCCGTCATTGGCAATTATACTTGACTCTCCGTAGGAAGTACAAGCCTATCTATTATGTGAGAAAGGGAATGATGACAGAATGAGCAGTTCCTGTTTTTCCCCTCCAAGGGATAACTCTCGCACAAACTTTGTGTCCCTTAGATACTCAGTTATGATCAAAACAGCATCAGATTCCTGAGCTTCCTACTTGGTCCTATGGATTGACTAAAAAAATACTTCACAGTGGAAACTTATCTTCTAACTCTGCAACTCTAAGGAAGGGTCCGATCTGCAGAGCACAAGACTAGTATATTTATTAAATAGATTTTTTTTTCAAGGATAATGTAGTGATTTTTTTTTTCCTAAAATAAAAATGTAAGAGATGTGAAGATAAAAGAGAAGGTATAGAGAAAATATTTGAAGAATATAACCATTCAAGATATAATAAGCAGTTGTTCAAAGAATCAGCAAATTCTAGAATTTTCTAAACTAGGCTAAATTTTTCTCAGTCTATATCTTCTTAGTAGTTTAGATACTATATTTGGCATCTCCTTCGTAATAAAATCCAATAAAATAACTATTATTTATCGAGCAATTGTTCTATGCCAGATATTGTAATAAATGCTTTTCATGAGATTTCATTTAATTTGCCTAGTACTGTGAGGTAGCTATGATTTGCCTCATTTTATTGAAAAGGAAACTGAGGCTCAGGGATCAGGGTAGCCAGACCTCTGGTATGTGATGACCTATTTCAGCTCCTCCAGAGGCAGAGCAGAGCAAGGCTTTAGGCAAACACCAGGGAGAGGTGGTTAGTCTAGTTGCTGAATCCAATAAAGCCCACTTTCCAGTGCTACCTAGCTAGCATCACCCCAGAAATTTAAAAGGCACAGTCTACTACAGCGGCCTTCCTGTCCCTCATTCTCCTATAATCCCTCAGTGTATTTGTCTGTGGATAGAACCATGTCCTCTGGTGATTCTGGTTGTCTCTTGAAAATATGTTTCCTCCACTGGTTCTTTCATTTTTCCCTGCATCAGAAGCCACCATCTCTTCATTATCCCCCTCCACCTCCCATAAATTGCTAGGTATGGACTTACCAACAGAAGACTATTGGTCCCTTCTTAGGCATAAGGAAATTAAGCCTCAGATAGACAATTCTCCTGTTCACAATCACACACTAGCAAGTAGCAGTTGGAATCCAGATTTCTCAAGCCCATACTCTTAGCTGCTATGTTTTAAAAACAAAAGGAAATATTTGGTTTTTCTTTTGAGAAAAGGAAATAGATTTACAAAAATTTAGTCACTGGTTTTGGCTCCAAATTAAATATAATTGATTTAAGAAAAATAGGTTTGCTACCACTTTGGTTATGCTGAAGATAAAACTGAGGTTCTGAAATCATTGTCAAAAGGTGCAATCCAGAAATGCCTAATGTTACAATAGAACCAATGCAATATGCATATGCCTCCCCAGCTTAGACTCATTTGAAAGCATAACTTCTGGTTTTCAGGAAAAAGATGTCATTACTGTTGGTAATATATTTTGTGAGAGGGTTAGAAGAGAGGGCTGCTGAGATTCTTCCCCAGTTAAAACAGTCCTTGTTTCTGTAAATGTCCATCCGCCTTGTGCTTGTTAAGATAAATGTGATATTTCAAAATGCTTCATGTTTAAATAATAATCCACCCAAAGTGTTGCTTGATCTTCCATTTAAATAATCAGTGTTCTTTATTATAGTCATCAGCTAAAAAAAATAGCAGTTATCAAGCTTAGGTACAGCTGCAGTGCTGGCTTTGCATGATAACTTGTTAAGAGGTTAATATCCGGTTGTACCTTTTCATCATCTGCTTTATTGGAGAATGCCCAGTGTTAGCTAGATTTCCACTTCATTTCCCGAAGAGCCAATGAAATGAAAATGCCTTTTTTTTTTTTTCCTAGTATGGTGAGTGTCAAGGCAGAGCCAGCTCTGGAATATCTGAAAGCTTGTAGTTTTTTTAAAAACATGCTGAAACCAGGAAGGCATAAGGACTGAGTTATGAGAAGGTGAATTTTCTTATTTGCACTGATTAATGTTCAGTCTATGTTCAGCATCATATACAGAGTTAATATAAGTTTAGAAAGAGCAAATGAGGAATTCAATAAAGTTCCTTTGGCTGCAAACAATAGAAATAGATTCTGGTATTTGTAATAACTTTCTACTTAATATGTTAAAACATTCATAGTTTGGGCAGCTGATCAAATGGTATTTAAGTTAGTGTTTAATATTTAGAATATAAGAAACTCTGCTTTCTGAATTTGTAGTTTTTTTTTCCTTGTTGCCTTCATTTAAATTGATTTATGAAACTTACTGTACAAACACAGGTTTTACAGTGATTATTTGGATACTTCATTTAAATATACCTATGCTTAAGCTAACGAAGATCTCCATTTTTGGTGGTTCTAAGTGTATTGTTTGTTTTCTTAAATTAAAATATGTAAGATTTAAAAAAAGAAATAGATTCTGGATAATTAAAAACAAAAACAAACTCAAGTTATTGGAAGAGTGGATATGGAGGTGTGCTACAGAATTAAAGGGGAAGCTGAAGATTCAGGCTGAGAAACCAGACTCAGAAAAGGCAGGAGCTAAGGCAGCTGTTGGGTCTTTGGTGGGGACTTACAGATGCTTAAGAGTGCCACCATCTTGGTGAATAAGCAACAACCAACCAATTTTTCTCTTTCATTTTCATTGGGTCAAATTCCAAATAAAAAGCTCTGCAGTGGCCTTAGCTCAGCTTCTGTGTCTAGAACAGGGCAGGTCCCTAAAAGACAGTACTGGGAAATTCCAAATAGGTGGTATCAATAAGAAAATTTTGGAAATCAAGAGAAAAAAAGGTTACCGTAGGCTAGAGTGTTCTGAGCAAAACCCATACATGTTTAGAAGTCCTGAAACAGTGGGAGGACTCACTGGGGACACAAGGGGACTTGCGTCTTGATCTAGGTGCTGGTTAGAAGACTGTGTGCAGTTTTTGAAAATGCATGGAGCTATACACTATGTGCCTTTCCTGTCTGTGTGTTATACTTCAAGTAGATTGACAGGACACTGCCTTTGAAACCTGCTGATATTTAACTTTAGGCAAGTTCCTTAACCTCTGTGGGTTTCATTTCCTTCACCTGTCAACTATAAATAACCTCCTAAAGGGTTGTCATGTGGCTTTAGTAAGGCAGTGTATACAGAACACCTAGTTCAGGATAGGACAGTAAAATATTGCATGTACCTTATCTGCTCACGGGGGTAAAGGGTGACAAACTGAGGCACACCTTGTGTGTGTTAAGATTCAGAGCCTCTGTCTGGGGTTTATTGCTTTGCTATGGAATGATCTCATGGCACTGTTATTGCATCAAATGGAGCCTGTCACCATGTGTCAGTGTGGTGGTGGGATGACTCAACCGCTGGGGCAAAGGGCACTTCTGCTTATCAGAACCACTGTCTGACACTTGTCCCGTGCCACTGCTGTTGGTTTCCTTTCCCTGTGTTTAGTCACAGCCACACCTTTAAGGGAGGCCAGTGCTTGATCCAGGGTGCACTCAATAAATATTTATGAAGTGCCTGCTAGGTGCCAAGCATTATGCTAGTGTCTGGAGTGTATGATGATGACTAAACCAGGGTAAAAGTAAAATAAAATAAAACATAGATCTTGCCTTCAAAGAGCTTGCAGTCTAGTAAGAACATATACATGCTTCTTCTGAAAGCTGCTTTTATTTCTTTCTCCCCAGTCTTTCTCTTGCCTTATCCTCCACTCACCCATACCCCACCTTCTGTCATATTCTCATTCTGATTTGCTTTTCTCTCTCACACACACACATGCATGCATACCACACTGAACTTCATTCCATATAAGCAGACTAAAATCCATTTAACATGGCCTCTATCTAAGTTAAAGAATCAACTCATCATGTACTTTCTTCTCCCCACCAACCGAATCATAGGTGGTATTGCCTTACATTAATGTTAACAAGTGAAACAGCCATTTATTAAATATCTGTTATGTGCAAGATACCACACCAGGCACTTGCCTACATTTTCCATAACCCTCACAGCCTCCTGCACTGACCATTATCCCCATTTTACAGATGAGGACTCTTAGGCTTTGGAGAACTTAAATAACATGCCCCCAATAGGCTATTTGTGGCAGAACACAAGCCCACTCTCTCTCCTTGAGTCATGCTCCTTGTAGAGATGTTTGCAATATTTGCTCTGATGGCTAAATGATGTCAGCAACCGTAAACAACCTTCTGCTTCAATTTGTCAGTCAACTGCCATGTATAAACCCACATTGTTAGGAGAGATTGACACAATACTCTCTGGACACCACAGTCCCTCCTTCTTATTTTAATGATTCTAGTTTGACTGGAAATGTCATTCAAGAGCTAAGTCAGCTTTGCAAATAACCTCTGAGCTCTTATTTTGTAAATCCCTTTATATCAGCATCACTAACCTGCTGTGCCATCTGAAGGGTTGCTGAGCCTATCGCCTTATCTATATTAAAATCTCGGATGCAAGCAAGCTTTACATTTGCTACAGGAAGAGCCTTGGTGTATTCAGAAAGTTCTGCCATTTTGGTTCTATCTTACTGGGCTATCTGTCTGATTAATACTTATTGCTAGCCTTTGCTGTCAAAATTTTTAGGCAGATGGGGTATGGGATGCTGATTAAAATTATTGCTGTGAGGTGAATACAGAGGAAGTAGCTGATAAGGTTCATGCTCCTTGAATGGGTTTTTACAAGGAGGTACAGTGCAGAGTGGCTGCTATTCTCTCTTGTCTTAATATTTTTGGGATCCAGCTCCTAGCCTTCATTCACGTAGCCTCTCAGTCTAAAGACAGCCAACTCTACTTAACCCAATGGTGTCAGTGTCTTCTGGGGCTAAAGTTATGTTCAAGTGAGAAGGGATATCAAAAGCCAGCTAATCACTGTAGGTTTAGGATCTAGTCTCAGGCTTTTCAGCCTCAGAAACTTAATTATATCATTATATTGAGAGCTAAGCCTTTCCGGAAATTGACACAAATTTACAATAGGAGATGTATGTTGGCAATATAACTGACAGGTATCATTTGAATGACAGTTACTCATTCAAAAACTAAAAGCTACCGTATATTGAGTTTCTTCTGTCAGACAGGAAATGTGTTTGGATATTTACAGATATTATTTCCAGTTCGCACAATAGTCCTTCAAGTTGTTAGATAATTATCCATGTTACTGAGCAAGGGCTAGTTGCCCGATGCACACAGAAGTCAATGCTGTGACATCAGGACTTCAAGGAAAGGAGTTTTATTGTAAGTCAGCCAAAAAACGAGGCAGGAGAAAGCTCAAATCTGTGTCCCTGAGTCTAAAGAACTTAGGGTTTTAACAGGTGGAGACAGTGACTGTTCTGGTTTGCTAGCTGCCGGAATGCAACATACCAGAAACGGAATGGCTTTTAAAATGGGGAATTTAATGAGTTGCTGGTCCACAGCTCTAAGGCCGAGAAAATGTCCCAATTAAAACAAGTCTGTAGAAATGTCCAATCAAAGGCATCCAGGGAAAGATACCTTGGTTCAAGAAGGCCAATGAAGTTCAGGGCTTCTCTCTCAGCTAGAAGGGCACATGGCAAATACAGCATCATCTGCTAGCTTTCTCTCCTGGCTTCTGGTTTCATGAAGCTCCCCGGGAGGAGTTTTCCTTCTTCATCTCCAAAAGTCGCTGGCTGGTGGACTCTCTGCTTCGTAGTGTTGCTCTCTCTGAATCTCTCGTTCTCCAAAATATTTCCTCTTTTATAGGACTCCAGTAAACCAATCAAGACCCACCCAAATGGGTGGAGACATGTCGTCCCCTAATCCAGTTTAACAACCACTCTTGACTAAATCACATCATCCAGGGAGATGATCTCATTACAGTTTCAACATACAGTATTGAATAGAGATTATTCTATCTTTATGAAATGGGATTTATATTAAAATATGGCTTTTCTTAGGGGGCATGCTTCCTTTCAATCCAGCACAGTGACGTTATTTAATATTAATATATATTAAATATATTGGAATATATTGATTGGTTATGTTTTGGTTGTAGTTAATAGAGAATGTACAGGCACTGGCCCAGGAAGTCCTTGAAAACTGACAAAGCAGCTGGGGTAAGCACATACTGCCTATAAGCAAGGGCTGTAAACCAATTATCTGGTTATAGCAATGTCATAAATTGGTTTAACTTAAGATAACTACTATAGTAACAAATAAAATAAACACGCTAAAATAACTACAATTACAAAACCGCTGTAGTTTTGCACACCTACAACCTGCCCTTTATTTTTGCTCATTCTTCAGTCTTGAAGGATTTGGAATGATGACCACTCTGTCTGCTTTCGGCTGGACGGATGTATTATGGGGCCTAGGAAGGAAATTGTCTTGTTTTCAGAACAGGGCTGGTGCATCATTATTATTCTGTTAGTTGTCCTTACTTTATAGGGTTGAGATAAGATAGAGACAGAATTTAAAGAATAGGACGCCAAAAATTGTTAAAATAAAGATAGATAATCCTATTTGTAATATAGTTCTAAGCCAAGATTCTATTCCTGAAGGGAGCCAACTGAGTAAATCAGATGAGGGGGAATTTGTGTCTTTGGCATTAATTTGATTTTTCCGTATGAGTTAGTATTACAATATTAGCAGATTCATCAGATATAAAGGTACATTGTTCAGTTTTTATCACAGCACATGTTCTTCCCTGATAAGCGATGACAGTGTCTAATGCCATTTGGTTTTGGAGGACTGCTTTGCACAGAAGGGTGACCTACAGGTTTAATAGAGAAATACAATAGCGGCTATCATTTAAGAATTGCCTATTAAATTTAATGGCAAGGGGATCTCAGTGCCTAGTGATGAAATGAATAGAGCTGTGAGAAGATCATACCAATGGAATGATGCTTGTGTCCAACTTGCTCTTAATAGGGGCATATTGGCAGTGGGGGGGGGTAGATTGTTGTGAATGGTTCCTTGGGTCTGTAGCAAACCTAATGTACATCGCACTATCCACCCTGAGAGCAACCAGAGCCATAGATCTGTACTACTTATCCATTGAGTTCTATTTGGAGCTACTCAATAAATGCCAAGTCGTCTTTTTTTTTAAAAAATATTTTTATTGACACATCTTCACACACATATATTCCATACATGGTGTACAATCAATGGCTCACAATATCATCACATAGTTGTGTATTCATCACCATGATCATTTTTTTTAGGACATTTGCATCATTCCAAAAAAAGAAATAGAAAGAAAAAACTCATGCATCCCATACCCCTTATCTATCCCTCTCGCTGACCACTATTATTTCTGCCTACATGATTTATTTTACCCCTTATCCCACCTATTGTTTATTTATTATCCTTGGTTTTTTTTATTCATCTGTCTATACCCTGGATAAAAGGAGCATCAGACACAAGGTTTTCATAAACACACAGTCACATTGTAAAAGCTGTATCATTATACAATCATCTTCAAACATCCAGGCTACTGGAACACAGCTTAACAGTTTCAGATACTTCCCTCCAACTGCTCCTGTACAACATAAACTAAAAAGGGATATCTATATAATGCATAAGAATAACCTCCAGGATAACCTCTCAACTCTGTTTGAAATCTCTCAACCACTGAAATTTTATTTTGTCTCATTTCTCTCTTCCCCTTTTTGGCCAAGAAGGCTTTCTCAGTCCCTTGATTCTGAGTCTTGTCTCATCCCAGGATTTCTGTCCCAGGTTGTTGGGGCATGACTCCCAGGGGTATAAATCACCCTATGTAGGGGGGAAAGCGGTGAGTTCACATGCTGAGATGGCTTAGAGAAAGAGGCCACATCTGAGCAATAAAAGAGGTTCTCTGGGGGAGACTCTTAGGCCTAATTATAAGTAGGTTTAGCCTATCCTTTGCAGGAATAAGTTTCATAGGAGTGAATCCCAAGATCGAGGGCTCATCCTGTTGATTTGGTTGCCCCCACTGCTTGTAAGAATATCAGAAATTCTCCAGATGGGGAAGTTGAATATTTCCTCCTTTCTCCCCAGTCCCCTAAAGGGACTTTGCAAATACTTCTTTATTCACTGCCCAAATTACTCTGGGATGTATCGGGGCATCATACTAACCTGGACAAAACAACAAAAACTCACACCATATTCAAGATTCCATGTACTTACGGTGTTCAATTAAATTGACCATACAAGTTAAATTAGGTGATGCACTAACCAAAAATAAAAATTTTACACCAAATGAACATCTCTCCCTTTGGTCTCCCACTGAAGTTGAAGTTTTAAAATATGGACCATATCATCCTTTACCCTGTATTCTGATTTACGTTAGTCCTCTCCACATCAGCTTCATTCATTTATCTACTTGAAGTCTGATCACTTTTTCAACTTTTTGAAAAGTTCCTGTATGGGATACTGTTGACTTTCATAGCTTCAGAACTCTTACTCTGAGTTTCAGGTGTCACATAAATACCCAAAGTTTCTAGAAATAACTGTTATATACAGATAGCTCAGTATCTCAGAATTTAGAAATAATAATAACAACTACTGAATTTGTAGTTGCTGTAAGAGCTTACAATCTAGGACCCATTACAATAGGCCCCAACCTGATAACCCATTTTCTTGACTTCAGTTCACTGAGTTTTTATATTACAGTTAGTCCATATGATTGAGGCATGATAATATTTGTCTTTTTGTTCCTGCCATACAGTCTTTAAGGTTCATACACCTAATTGTATGCCTCATATCTTCATTCCTTCTTGCTTTCGCTCAGTAATCCATTGTATGTATACACCATGGTTCCCCCTTTCATTCTTCAGTCATTGTACCCTTAAGGGACCTCCACTGCAGACCAGGAACACTGTTGCCTTAAATACTAGTGTGCAGATGTCTAGTGTCCCCATAGTCAGTTTCTCCAGGTATATATTGAGCAACGGGGTTTCAAGATCATATAAGGCCAAGTCTTCTTAACCAATTATTAGGCACGGGTTCACTAAAGGATTCCACATGAGACAGCGAGTTCAAGCTTAATAGTTTATTGAGAAAGAGAGAAACAGATTGACAGCAAAGGGAGAACAGGCAGGTGGGAGCCAGCAAAACCTGCTGGTGAAAGAGAAAGGAAAGATGGCTCCAACTCTCCTTCTGACAGCTTGTGGTTTTAAAGGAAAAACCGCACCAAGAGGGGTGGGGTGACATGTGGCCTCAGGCGTCACCGGGAGATGTCAGGCCGGTGCAGGTCATGACTTCATGCTCATGGCTGTCTGGTCTGGCTGGCCTCTGGAGGGTGGGGTGTTGGCACATTTGTCCTCACTATCCTGCTGTCACATCAGGTCCTGTCAGAAGAGCTGCTGAGGAGAGACACTGAAGGGGCCCCCATGCCACAGAATCCATTTTATATGTTAAGTTTTATTTTCTGATACCTGACACCAATCAGTCCCGAACCAAGTTGCCTCCTCACAATATAACGGTTTGTTGGCATAGTCAGAGGGTATCCAGCTTACTTTTCTGCTTTAAATGGATTGTGCTGTTGGGAATGATTCCTTTGCTCCCAACAAAAGGGGGCCTTTTTGTTTGTTTTGTTTGTTTGTTTTATTTATTAAACATAACCACACACGAACACATTCTTACCATATGATCATTCCATTCTTGATATATAATCAATAACTCACAATATCATCACACAGTTGTATATTCATCATGATGATCATTTCTTAGAACATTTGCATCAATTCAGAAAAAGAAATAAAAAGGAAACAAAAAAAATCATATTCCATACCAAAGAGGAGCCTTTTGACTTAAATGACCATATCCAGGGGTTAGCCAGACTATGCCACACATGTTTGTAAATGTCCTCCTTTTTCCCTGACAGTTAAGTTTTTAAACTTAAATAATTGCTCTGCTTATTGAGTGGCTACTTGTCCAATCATTTAATATGAGAAGTTAATCATATGTCCAGGGCATTAATATGTATAGGCCAGTTATCTGGGCTACCATTATTTATGTCTGCAGTGCTGAGGATCAAACTATTGGTTGTTCTTTTTTTTTTTTTTAAGAGTTTTTTT